>KB312183.1:11062-26947 GCA_000328365.1 Capitella teleta | reverse complement strand
TTAGATGAACCTGTAATTCACATTAGTTTTAATTTCTTCAAAATATAAAAGTATAAGNCCTTCACCAAAAAAACATTCCACAAATAAAACATAAGCATTCCTTCAATAGTGACAATAATATAGTAATAAAACATCGTTGATATATACATGTATCTCAGGCCTCTGCGTATGTGTTGACGTTTAGAATTCTGTTAAGCAGGCTTTTGTGAGGACCGTTAGGGGTGATCATTCCCTCAGATTCTCCGTTAGGCTCACTGGAAGAGGATGACTCAGTACTTAGCCAACCCCGGTACTTAAAGTAAGAACATATAATTAGAAGACACAATGTAACAAGAAATGCCACAATACTAAGTATGGTCGCCCACTGCCAAGCATCATTACTGAAAGCAAATGGTGACGTTTCATCTTTAAGAGGTTCTATTGATTGGATTGTTTCCAACTGCAGACTTGCATGAGGATGCATCTGAAGATACATTAAGCATAAATTCCTGGTTAACAAAATGAACATTAAGTACTTCTGGTTCATGTGCAGAAATGATATAATCAAATCGACTTTTTGATTCTTATCAAGAATGATGGGGTATCTAAAGCACACTTCGGATCAATTTCTATTAGATACACCCCACTAAGTAGCTTACCTAACTGTGGTTTAGCGTTAGGACATCTGTAAATATAGGAGTTATCTCCTGTAAAACCGACAAACTTACTATATCCAATTTCCTTAATTGAATAACTTGGATCTATCGAAGATAGATGCTCGACTGGGCAAGTCTTCTGTCTAACATTTTCGTTAAGTAGTAGCAGGATTCGAAATACCCGGTGGCCCGGCGTCCGCAGACCAGTAAAAATCTGCTCGGGCTACTAAAATGTCCATTAGTTAAGTCCGCGCGGGCCACTAAAAAAATCCCCTGACTGAGGCGTGAGATGAAGAAGATAGTGTTGACTCTGAGACTGAATTCACAGAAATGGATGTGGACTTTGAACTTCTGAATGAATAAGTGCATTTTTTTTCTGCATGTTATGCTTGTTTGAAAAAATATACACAAGTTAAGTCTTGGTTCATTTACTGCTCTGATGTCTTGATAATGTGGGACCACTAAAGATGCTGGCGGGCTACTAAAAATTCTCATTAAGTGGTCCGGCGGGCTACTAAAAAAAAGAAAAGTATTTCGAACCCTGAGTAGTAGCCCGTGTATACACTGAAAGTTATCAACATCAAATCGTGCAGCTGCACTACAAACCCCCGGCTTAGTGCCAATACAATCTTCCGTAAACAATACATCTCCATTAACGGAGCTTAAAGCTGTTTGAACATCATGATATACGTGTAAATAAACGTTTGGATTACTTCTCTTAATCGGAATGGACTGTACATTTTACAAAGTAAATACCTCGTCATCTAAAATAGGTATGTGAACCTTACAAATTAACTGATCGTCATATTCAAAAATATAGTCCACATGAAGTGCCTGATAGTACCAGTATAAGGCTGTTTGTGGTTCCTAACAGAGTTAAGTACTTCCTGTAAAAATGCAGGAGCGATTACGTCTTCTGTAACTTTGCCCATAGTGCTAGTTACCCTATCGTCATGTAACCGTTCTACGCTGTGAAAATAATAATAAAGTTGTGATTTTGTAGTTTGCGGTTGATGTTGTTGACGTGTTTTTGCAGCTTGTACTCAGTAGACATTGTGTTGACGATGGCCAAGGAGCAATCCTGTGTTTTGATGACACCTTGAGTGGCTCCACTGAGCTTCTGGACAGCGTTACCTAAGGCTGTAACGTCAGCATCTCGTGCTGTGCCAAAGAGAACATGAGCCACGTTGCCAATAATGTCAATGAGACCTCGTCATGGACGATGATGTTGGAGATGCACACATTCTTCTAGGATAGCCAATCTATGCTTCAAGACGTCGATAGTAGAAAAACTAACGTTTGTTTGAGTAAGTTGCAGACATAGTTTATAACATAGTTCATTAACGTCCTGAATGACTTTGGACTCATGGTTATCTCGTATGGTGACAAAAACTTCCACATAACTGCGGGCGGAATAGAGTTCTTGACGGTCGGTAATCACAATACCTGACGGAACAGCGGTGATGTTGAGGCTCGTCATCGGAGACACAAACACAGTAAAAACATATAAAGTAAACACTTGATGTAGTAGCGTAGCAACCATGGCGCTGCTGTAATAAGACGATATGAAGCAAAGTTAGTAATAGACAAAGTCAGCTCTTTGCTGCTTCGCACGCCGAGAAAGTTCTGGTGAATGTTGGTGTTTGGCAGATCGCGTATTATAGTGGTGCTTATCTGCAGAGGTCATGACTTGGTCATCTTCTTCTGTGTCGTCATTCATGTTTACGTCATTCTCAGCGTTGACGAACAGTTCAGCGTCGAGGGCAGGTTCAACACTTGGTGACGGCTAAGGCACCAAAAGTGGCAACTGCGAATCAAGTTGGGGTGTGGAGGGCTCATTAGCTACTTCTTGATTAGTTGGTTGTGCAACTGCCTCCTTAATGGTTTGTGCGTTGCTGTCATCAGCATTCTTACTTATTTGATCTACTTGATCGTAATAGTGCGTTTGTTGTCCGCGTTTACGGCAAGGTCGAGGTCTGAGCTGATCCCATTTAATCGTGGGATCAACAACCTTTACTTTCTCTTTATTGACAAAGTTTTATGTGTCCGGATTGTTGATGTTGAATTACCACAACAGGCCCCCTAACTTTAATGACTAACCACACCCTACGACTAGTTAATGTGAGTGGTTTGTTTACCTTTAAAGTGACATGATCTCTTTCCTCTACCTTATCGGAGGTCGCTTTTGTATTAATCCTCCTCTTATTGCTTTCTCGTACTGCATGATTAATTGTTCGAGCAACATGCATGGATGTTTGTAAACGTTGAAGTCTCGCGCCAAAGGTGGGAGCGTCATGAGGAACCAGATTACTACCTGGGACCCTTGGGAGTTTGCCAAACAACATGAAGTGTGGACTGAAGCCTGTGGAAGAGGAACACGAGATATGGTATGCCATAAGGGCATCGAGCAACTGATCTTTCCACTGGGTTTGATCGTTGTTAACCAATTTCCCAATGATAGATTTCAGGGTTCGGTGAAATCGTTCGACTTTTCCGTTGGTCTGAGGATGGTATTGGGTAGTCCGTCTTTGTTCGGCACCTAGCTCAGACAGTAGCTCACAAAACTCGCGACTCTAAAATTCTGCCCCTTGATCCGTGATAAGAATCTCTGGAACACTATATCGAGAAACAAGATGAGACATCACTGCGCTAATCACGTTCTGCGTGGTTTTGTTCTGCACTGGGACAGCTTTGACATACCCGCTATAATGATTGATAATTGTTGTCAGATAATGAGCCTGTGTTTTTGCTGAGGGTACAAACAGCCCACACATATCAATTCCTGCTATCTGAAACGGGTATTTAGCTTCTGGCATAAATGACATGGTTTGGTGGTTGTGGTATCTTTGATGAGCCTGACAAATGGGACATTGGAAGATGTCCAAACGAACCTCCATTTTCATGCCTGGCTAATAGTACTTCTCGTTGATGGCAGCCATTGTTTTGGCTACACTTTGATGTCCTACTAATCGATGTGCCGCAGCGATAACTTCGGGTCGAAAACTAGGCGGTAAGAGCAACCGAGGCAACGGCCATAGATGCTTGTTTGGTGCTTTAAGAAGATACACAAGATTATCTTGTAAGACATAATCTGGGTCATCACATTCATCTTTTGCTGCAGCAATCTCTGATGGAAATACCTCGCTCTGTTCTTTCCTCAGTTGGTTCAGATTCATACCATCGTCATTATGAGTGATGGATTCAACTTCGGGAGCCGCTGGAGAATCCTCCTCGTCAGCAACATCAAGAATGGCTACTTCGGGATGGTGCATTCGAGATAAGAGATCAGCATGAACGTTCTTGTGACCTTCGATGTATCTGATTGTTGTGCCAAAATCAGCCAGTTGTGCGGCCCATCGCTGCAACTTACAATTTCGAATCTCCTGTTTGAAAAGGCTTAAAAGAGGCTTATGATCAGTATAGACAATAAATTGAGCTCCCCATAAGTAGGGGCGAAGTTTGTTGAGAGCATAAATAACAGCCCAGGCCTCTTTTTCAATAGTAGCCCAGCGACGTTGTTGGGTTGTCAATGCCTTCGATATAAAATGGACAGGTCGATCCAAACCTGCAGCGTCTTCTTGAGTCAGAATTGCACCAATCGCATAATCCGAGGCATCGGTGTACAATTTGTATGGTCGATTGACATCCGGCTACGCCATAACTGCATCAGAAATGAGAGAAGCTCGTAGCCGCTCAAAAGATGCCTGATGTTCATCAGTCCATGTATAAGGAACATGATTTTTCGTCAATTGATACAAGGGATCAGCAATGTGTGCTAAGCCTGGAATGCACTGTCGATAATAATTTACTGACCCCAAGAAGCCTTGGAGTTCCTTTTTGCTGGTAGGTGGCGTCATGTTCCTTATCACCTCTACCTTGCTTGGTGAAGGAGAAATACCGTACTCACTGACCACATAGCAGGAGATTACCAGTATCTAAGAACCAGTATCTAAAAGTGCATGCATATTCGTGCTCCCAATTGTAGGCATAACCCGAGGCCTGACCACCGCTGATACACTATCAAGGTGGCCCCGGATGGCCTCTAGTTTAAAGGCTGGCGGGGGAATGGTTGATAAACGTTATGATCTTGATTACAAACTTCCTACAATCTCTCTCTACGTGCCCTGATTTTTGACAATAGTGACAAGTGCGCGTCTCTCTTTGTGCTCGCCTATCTCTGCCGTCAGCGGCAGAAAAAGGTTTGCGACCCATCTCTTTACCCCATGCTCTCGACCTATTAACCTTCCGACTGGCTTCTAATGTTGCAATCTCAGTCGCAATTTGTTCAAGTTGTCTAGACAAACCAATGTTATCATGCCCGCTAGGGCGCCGCACGTACCCCAAATCTGCTGATGGCATAATGTAACTAGCTTGGTGAGGGGAGGGTAGGGGTTGTGGGTGCTTTGATTCGTTTCACTCACTCGTGCTGGTGTTGTTGCAGCCACCTCCATAGGTTCCTCAACCGGTTCCAAGTGCCGAAAGCGTTCACCTCCCGTTTCTCTGGTTAGCATCCGCTGGAAGGCCGTTTCGATCGTGCCTGGTGAACTGGTACTGCTTCGTCTGCCATTGTTCTTAGATGAAGGATGAAGACGTCCTGGCAAGCTCGCCAATGTAAAGTTCGGTTCCTTCTAGCCCCGAATATATTAGCTCTGAGTCGCGTGGACAAAGGCGCGCTAATATGCAGACTAGGATAACAACGGATGAACAACTGGAGACGGATTCCAAAGATACTACCCCGATTGCTAGCTGCAGCCGGTATTTATTCAAAACGCTAGCCCTGTGTACATCGAGGTCACTCGTGATCGTACCAAAACAAGTTACACAATAAGATTATAATTTGAGAAAAACAGGATTAGCGAAGAAGGTTTTAAGGTGATAGAAAGGGTAGAAATGATAAATGTTGCACATTGAGCAGAAAAACAAAGCAGTGATCAAGTGATATAAGGATTAAAACAATACATGATCTGACATGATCTTTACAATCCGTTGTTATCCTAGTCTGCATATTAGCACGTCTTTGTCCACGCGACTCAGAGCTATAATATATTCAGGGCTAGAAGGAACCGAACTTTACAATACATCAACATGATACAATGAATGAAACTAGTATTATGATACTACACGGAGACGCCATGAGGTATACAGACCTCACCAGATTTATCTATTTATACTCACGATACTGCATGACCAACCCACTCCTAGATTGAAGGGGGGGGGGGCACTGGCCCAGGCCCTCCGCCCCCATCTTCTGTGGCCTGTCCCTACTCCACGTTAACAGAGTGATACTCAGTCAGTCTCATGGTATTGTTTCACTCTGAATCGGTGCATTCACTCAGTCAGCCAGTCACTAACCAGTTGACTCGATCAGCATATACTAGTATAATCTATATCTCACATTCTCAGATGATTCAAACTTGAAATTGAATTGACAATCTCTTGCACTCACATAACATTTTGAATATTTCACAGCCCAATACATGTGTGTAAAGTGACGTTCTCTCCCAGTCACAGTGACCCTCGATCACTGCATGTAAAGGCTGTACGCAGTGTATAATCTCAGTTCCAGATGCGGTGTTAATGATTATCAATTATTAATTAAGGGGCATCTCTTTTGTGTGCACGTTCATATAGAAATTACAGAGCGGTGAAGTCGAGGCTTTTTGAGTATAATACGTGGCGCCAACTGTGACCTCCGGTTGAACTTTCAGTCACATCATTAATTATATGCTTTTCACTTTATTGCATAACGTAGAACTAAGCACTGAGTACTCTAAATAATGTGTTCGACTTCATTTAATGTTGACCAGTCTTTAGTGACCTCTTTGTACGCATTTGTTTCGCGTCAAATGTACTTGGAAACAGGCAGAACCGGTGTCAAGCGAAAACTTGCCATCCTGCGAAAAGTGGACGCACATATTACTAGTATATGCGTACACATTATCACTGTCTTAGACGCATAAGAACTATGATGATTAATAGCCTCCAAAATGAGCGACATTACTAAAGAGAAGTATATTTATATCGGACAAAACCCCATTAAGCATTAATCAAGAAAAATAAGAGCTTATTTCTAATAAAACACAATGCCCATGTGATTACGTCACTCGAGGCTGAGAAAACAGGTAACATTTTAAAAGTTGAGAATGGCGTAACTTTTAAAGTAGATTGAGGGGGGTAACCCAACCCTTTAAGAATGTATACTATGAAATGAATAACAGAATTAATTCCTTTTTTTTTATGGCATAGCTTAGAGAATCAATTCTGTTAGCTTATTTGCTGAACTGTGGAAGTTGCAGCGACGAGAGAAGTGTTCGGAACGATTTTAGACTCACCACTGATTATTTTGAAGTTCGCGCGTTACGAACGGGGTGATGGAAAAGGTGGACGCTGATTGGCTGATATTTTACGAGAAAAACAAAAAAAGATTTTCTCATACGTCTTTGAGAACACAATGGCATAAATGCTAGTATAAAATTATATTATGCTGAAATAAAATAATGATTGTAGACATTACTACATGAAACGGTATAATTGCTCATAATTACAAGTCCACAATCACTCATGAATATTCATATAAATACCATGACGTCAGTCACACGCACGCGCAAATGCTTGATAAACCAACTGTGCCATGCATCAGGATTAATTCTTGGATAAAGGCTTCGTCGCATTAATGTTAATGTGATCGAGAAGCAGTTTGTTTCGTATCTGTGACTGTGACCTCTGTAAAGATGGCCCAAGGACTAAAAGTTTTTGTTTTTCTCATGCTTTTGGTTGGTCTTTACTCGTTTTCTTTATTTTTCCGTGAGTTTGTGTATAGGGAAGGACCTTACAGTGATGTCGCACCAAAACCTGAACTCGCGCATGCTGCTGAACAGCACATCAAAATGGTGAATACGATCGATCCTTGTCAGTCAGAAAAGGTGAGTAGAGACTGGGGCAAAATGCTATTAACATGCTATAGTGACCGCAGTGTTGAGGTGCCAAGGGGGAGGGATTATAATTAATGAAAAGTTATATAATGCTTTATTGTTATTGTATGGGCGTCAAGGCTACTTAACGTTAAGTGATTTTTTTAGTTAGAGAACTAACTATTTTAACTTAAAGTCAAATGCCGGGGAAGAATTACGTGCATATTTATCTGGTTGCGTTCATATACTTATTTATAGCTTTTGCTGGGATGCATTCGTACGTTCCGCGAAAATGCGCGGATAAATCCAAAATCGAAATCGTATTTCTGGAGAAAATCTGGCATTCGCATGTGATTTAGGGACACTAGAACATTCCTCAGACTGGTGTATAGGCAGAGAAAATCACAATCTAGGCGCAATGTGATGCACTGCTTGTCAGCTGATGCCTCTGTAAAAAGATATAGCTATAATTATTACTATCACAATATAAACAAATAAAACAAATACAGACTCAAAAAGTCTCCAAATTATATAATTACCACTATATTATTTTTTAAACCCAGGACATGCATGTTGATTTGAGAGTTAACCTACTACCTCAACTTCCATTGCACTCAGACTGATAACAGCAATAGCTAAAATATATATAAACGTGATAACGGTTATTCTATAGAAAGTGGAAGGGGGTATAAAATAAATAAATAAATAAATAAATAAATAAATAAATAAATAAATAAATAAATAAATAAATAAATAAATAAATAAATAAATAAATAAATAAATAAATAAATAAATAAATAAATAAATAAATAAATAAATAAATATTACATATAATTATTATATTACATATAATAATATTACAGAAAACTTATGAATCGCGAAATTCAGAAAGAAATAAAAACTTTTCAAACGCGATGTACTATAAAATAAAAATAAAATGATAAAAAGTTAATTTGTTAGGATATGTCATTAAAATTAATATGCTGTTGTCACCCAGTCAACATGGACTAAAAATGTAAACAAAAACACGTGCTGATTTTGGCTTCCAAGAATGTCGGAAAGTTACCCATAATATGATCAATATTTGTGGATTTCGGGCACTTCAATCAGAGAAGAATGTTTACTCACCAGCTGCGATCATTTTCACGCAATTTGGTACTTTCGAGCAGCAGATAGCCTCCTTTTCATCTCCAAGCGTTTCTGATTCACAAGCACCACAACGGCACCAAGTGTTCACGGAAGCGAGGCGATTTTCGGTCGCCACTTCAGCGGCTGATTCCTCCTCAGAAGCGGTCGTTGAAGGATTTTCATCTAACGTTTCAGTTTCAACAATCCTTGTTGGTTGATGGGCGCACTCTCATGGGAGGCGATCGTGCACCATTCTCACTAAAATCCCGCATTCTTCATCACTGCCTGCCGAAAGCTAAACGTCCGCCATTATCGCTAGTTCAGATTGGCGCAAGAAATTATGGGCTATCTGTCGCATGATGTCACAAGATGGGTGGGAATGGATTCTCCCTGGATAGCGAGGGGAGGTCGCGTTTATTCCTACTTAATGATGTTCATATACGCTCTACTTATTAATTAATGGCAGTGTTGCATGGAAAAATGGTTAAACTAATGATGAAACCCCATAATAAGCCCTCCTCGGCACTTGGCTTAAATATGTGAGGTATGTTCAGATTACATGGCTGTATCTAATTGACTTACATTTTTCACTATAGTATTATGGTCACATAAACTCTGCATATGTTTATAGACTTTCGGACAAAGCGTGCACACAAATGTGTCCATCTCCTAAGAGTGAATCATCAGTCGAGAATGCACGCCAACAACAAAGGCACTCGCAAGCAGCTTCAACACTAGCACAACAAATAACATAAAGCCCTAGAAACTACTCCCAATAGGTTGATTCACTGTAATGCATACTAGAAACGTAGGCTTCCGTTTCAAGTATAAACCGCTCGAATATTTCCAGTTTTCACTGCACAGTCTCGCATTCACAGACAAACAGCCACCCAGTTGAGATCTCTCCAAAATTGTGGATATATATTTCTAAGGAACATTAAAGTTGATATAATGTGATTGTGCGATGTCTTCGTTATTTCGAGCCTTGATTTAACCATCAAACATGTGTAATTAGCATAGAATTGGAGTCACTAAGTCATTTGGATTAATGGTCTAGATTTGGAGTCGCAACATACTCATGATACTGGTATATAATTATGCACCCCATTCTTTCACACCTATTTGATATCAAAGCAGAAAAGCTGCAAACCGCGAGAGTAGCTGATTTCAAAGTGCTTTCCACTTTTGTCTCGCGCAAAAAGGCTAAATAAACAATAAAACAAGCTTTTAAATGAATTGTTATCTCTAATTGCAATTGAGGAGAGGCAATGGAGACCGAAATCGCAGAGAAAACGCACGCAGCCTGTAGCGCAGGCGAATACCAGACTATGAGTAGACCTACATGTAGCCTGGATCATGTCAGCGTGGATCAAGGCGGCATAAATACTACAAGAAGATCAAGGCGAAGAACAAGAATCGGCAGTGGAGCAGTTTGCAAGTACTCCAGGGTGCAGTTATTTGACCTCGCTTGCACCAATTGCCTAACGATTAAGCAGATGACGGCGCCAGCACCTGTCAGTCCGCGGGAGTGTCACATTTTGCCTCCCATGCTGATCGTGTTGAGATCGCACCATAAAGTTTTAAACAATGAACACTTGAACCTGTGTTCGTGCTTACATAAATAATTATATTATTGATGAATCATGTTCTATTACCCTAATTTCGTTCGTGAGAGAAGATAAGCTGACGGTGAATCATTTTACGAGATCCGAGAAATTTTAATGTTCTCCGCATATACAGAACTCCTGATATTACAAACTATTTTTTTTTTTTTTTTTTTTTGCCTCTGAATGTACATGTATTTTAGGTCACATATATGATCATACTTGTATACTTGCATATAGTAATGAATAGTCGGGTTAATATTTATGTTATCGCGCACTTGCAATGATGTTTGTTTCTCATGAAATGTATGGTGTAAGTATTTCTATATTCGTACCCCCTAACCATCTTATAGCCTAAATTGCAGAAAAAGAAAAAGAAGTCACGACTAATTAGGTTTAATAATCCAACATATTTGGATTGAATGGTATTGGAGTTTTATGAGTTTTATGCTAATAAATGGTGTTGAATACACGCATTGAATTTGCAACGACATTTCAAGAAATATAACTGATGCAATCGATTGAGAACACCTTGTGTGCGGTTCTAGTTAATTCGCTTATCACATGGGTGCACCAAGGGCGTAGTCTCGTTTATATTTTCATAATGCATTTACATTTGATGTGAACAAATCAGATTTTTATTTTTTATTTTATTTTTTTTTCTCTGGGGTTTAATTGTTATGAGAAAGAAACCGGAAACACTATGCAAAACTTCAACGG
Source organism: Capitella teleta (assembly GCA_000328365.1). Lineage (NCBI taxonomy): Eukaryota > Metazoa > Annelida > Polychaeta > Capitellidae > Capitella > Capitella teleta. The sequence goes on along the minus strand of KB312183.1, from coordinate 15,949 downwards.
AAACCCGCGTGATGCAGTACAGATCGTACTGTGATCTCGCAAATAAAACTTCTTAAAAGATTGAAATGAATTGGTAATAAATAATTTTCATGTTCTTTACGCATTGGTGAAGCAAAGCTTATCGGGTAATCTGCAACACCACACAGGTGCTGATTCAACACGAATCACATTCGCTGAAAAGCCTATAAAAACGAGCAGTTTGTCCGGTCCATAATCAGGTGTCGTGCAAAAATGTGTTGGCTGCGAAAAAATGCCATCATAAATCAGAGGGGCGTACCCAAATAACGAGAGGGGGGACTAATTGTAGACTTATCACAAACGTAACAGATTCAGTTCTGTGAAGGTATAGGAGTTTAATAACAGACTTGGGTCTGTGGGTGAATTCTGTTGAACTATAATATCCTCAACAGAACGAATTCTGTAGGCCTATGTAATACTCTAGACTCGAGGTCCTCTTTTCTCAATCTAGAGTCACTGAAGTGCGTTACGATTGCCATAGAGAATCGCGAATTAGAGGGTGCCTATGTTTTAATGGGAATATTAATGGTGTGATTTCTGTGCCCCAGAAATGGCTAAAAGGGAACCAAGATGCAATGATTAAAATATCCATGCATTTGTTTTATTTCTAATTGCCTATTTTTGAAGTGTTTATTGTTGAAGTGTGCTACGCTGAGCAGTTGATCCTGTAGTGACTCAATCAAGTACTTCACTGACTTTCACTGGGCAACCGCAATGTTCAAGGTCGCTTAACGTATAAAGCACCGTTCACATATGTGCGTGCGTGCTTTTCCTGCACGCACACAGCATTTTCTTTCCATCTCACTATTTTATGTTTGCGCGTTCACATTTGCGGCTGCGTTTCTGCGGGCGTTTCCCGCACGCAATCAGATGGATCGGTTTGGAAAACAGAATGCGGGCGGCCTGATTGGAATTCAAAGAGGAAACATCCGGCTGAGGAAGAGCGAATACGGAGAACGATCCAGTAGTGGCGCTTATTGAACTTGTACGATAGTAGAAGATGTGGGGAAAAGATACAGGACTAACAGAGAATAGAATATGGAGTCAAATTGCGGAAGACCTTGGGAGTGATGGTAGGTGCAATTCTAATTTCCTACTCATTGTGAATTTTAAAGAATGTATGTTTTGTAAACAACACATTTATTTTGAGTAAAATGTACACAATAACAATTGTCAAATGGACTGTCGTTTAAATTTCCCTTTATTTAAGTCAAAATATTTGAGAAGACAATAAAGTAGTACATTGTAGTACACATTCTTTCCAAGGCTTTTGTAAAAGTCGCGAAAGTCGACATCACTTTCGTTTTCCATACTTAGATCGTCTGCAGTTGCGCGCCAAATTTTCGATCTTTCTTTTTCACTCTTCAATTCTCGCTTACCACGCTTCTCTAACAAAAAATAGGCAACAATAATTAATATGTTATCGAAGATCGCATTCAGTAATCTTAACGTTAAATACAACCATTCGGTTATTATCTAGTCAACAACAATGTTTATATTGCATTGTAAATCCTCTTCTATTTCTTTTCAGCCTTGAAACAGATCGTGGGGCAGAGGAACCTGCTCTGGATAAGAGCCAGCAGGCATTCCGGAGTAAGCGGTCCAGTTCATCGTCTGCCGTTGCACGCATGCGTAAGTCCTATGAGTAGACGAGGAGGCAGTTGATGGCTACTGATGACGAACCGAAAGACCATTTCTTCTGAGCATGCACCGGACGAATGCAGAGAATGCAACCTGAGCAAAACAGTCTTTTACAACAACAGAGTATGGAGCTCTTTCATGAGGCAGAGGCGGTTCCATTTCAAGTCCGAACTCTGAATGCCCATGCTTCAGTAACCCAAGCACCTTCTCCCCAAGCTTCTCATGTTTTCCAGACTCCAGTAATCAAGGACAGAGCTCAAGGTCATAGTCCTGGCAATGCAGGCCGCGGAAATATAACTATAGTACTTAATTATTGAATGTTGATGTTTATTTCATATCATTTATTGAACTCATTAAATCCATTTGATAATTACGTCTATTCAAAGTGTCAACTTTATTGTGCGATTGTCCAGTTTTTAATAAACATGTATTTTTTCTTGAATATGCCGTTTTCTCAATTATGGTTATTCTCGTTTATCAATTATTCGCGCGTTGATGCATATGTGGTATCTACTGGGTAATATGTTTCTGATAACAACCTAATTTCGTAACTTATTATTGAGCAATAATTATATCTATTATATATAGTGTGAAACCATCTATACAATTGTGTAGTATTAAACAGGATAATCAAATTTATTGTGTATGGATTGATAAGCAATTAAGCGGGTACAGGAATGGGAGACACGGATACCTAATAGATTAATGAAAGTATACACGTATCTCAGTGTAACGGTTTCTTGAACCGACTGGAGGCATTCTCAATGTATTCTCTGACCGCCCCCTATTATAATACATGTATTTATCTGGGTGGGGGTCCATTTCTACCACCATAGAATCCATGCTCGTCCCTGTTGTAAACTGAGATGAACAGCACAACGTCTCGGACGGGTCGAGGTCCCGGGTTCGAGACCCGATCAGGCCACGGGCGTTATGATTGTGAATTATAATTCGTTATAATTGTAATTCTTCGGCGACTCTGCAGTTCTGCCCAACTGCGTAACAAGACCGGGTGTTGTGTACTGCTGTCTATTATGGTATGCAGGATAAAGAACCCTTGGGATTTATCGATAAGAGTAGGGAGAAACCCCGGTCCCAGGCCTTCTGTTCTGGCGCCCGTATCATCCGATTGGTTTGGGAGGAGCCGTAAAACCCCATCACGCACGCACGCATTATTCATAGAAATTTAAAGAGGACTTCTGGTTGTCTTGAACTTTTAATGTATGATAGAGGATTCACCCCAAAAAACGAATGCGCCTTGAGACTGACATATTTTTAGACAACTCGCATTTGAGAAGTTTAAAATCTCATTTTCTTCTCGTGTTCGATTTCATACCGTCGTGACGGCATAAAAGTATTTCTCCTATTGTTAACACCGAAAGCCGTCGAGTGAGCAGATCGAAAGAACCTCGACGGTTCCATTACAGCATTTATCATAAAGGATAAATAAAATGGTTTCTCGTCGCCCAATAAAACGCACAGAACCGATCTAAAAAGGTTCCGAAATGAACAGAGGTCGTCTTTAACTGAATGTACTTTATGTCTTTATAATGTATATAATATACCTATACTGTAAAGTGTGTCAGAGACTATTTTGTGAATTTTATGATGGCTATAAAAATATAAATTTATTATTCTTTATTATTATATCCAGGCATACCGCACCATATTGAACACCCCGGTTCCATTTGAGGATGATCAGCCCCGATTTCAGAAGTTCGGCAAGCAAGGAGTGTACTCGTGTTTTACGACGCCAGAGAACCACCCAAACGAGCAGTACGCATCATTGGAATCGTGGCCAAGAATGTAAAAGTCTATTGCCATATGATAGCGAGTTCTCCAACAGGAGAAACTCAGATGCAAGTTGTTCCCGCTGTTAGAGAACCCTTTGATCGTGCAACCAAGATGTAAGTACGCACACTCTGAAGGTTATTTATTTATTTATTTATTTATTTATTTATTTATTTATTTATTTATTTATTTATTTATTTATTTATTTATTTATTTATTTATTTATTTATTTATTTATTTATTTATTTATTTATTTATTTATTTATTTATTTATTTATTTATTTATTTTTATTTTTTATAAATAATTCCAGACCGACAAGACCATTTTCAAGCATTGTGGTATGCCCTATCAATGGATATTTCCCTGTGCCACAACGTGTTGTGTTAGCAGAGGCAGAATGCGGCCTCCCCGTTGCATCGCTACAAGTGTTGAATCAGAACACAAGAGACATCAAGTATAACTTCACTGTTTGTTTGCATAAACCACTGTTTGAAGTAGGTCTAAAGGACGTTCCAAGACTCTTGGAATGGATTGCTGTCAACAGAGTGTTTGGTGGTGAGCATTTCGTTATATACACGCTCCCATCAACTGACGAGATCCGCAAGTATCTACAGCCTCTGGTGGCGTCTGGACTGCTTGAGATTCATTTGTTCGATATGGTCGTACCAGCGAAGGAAAAAAATGAATATCATAACCAGAAAGTAGCGATCAACGAATGCATGTACCGACATATGTACACCTCAAAGCGCTTGGTCATGATTGACTTTGACGAGTTCCCAACTCCACATTCAAAGGACAACTGGCAGGACCTCATTAACACTAGTCCTTGCGCTAAGGAATCGACAGTGTATTTCAGAAATAGATTCTTTCCAATGCAGCTTACAGGTATTAATGTTTCACGCTCAGATATCCTTGTGACAGCACTGGAGAAAAATTTGCAATCTAATGAGTCATTCAAGTGCCCCGTTCGTAGCAAGGTCATTATAAACCCACGTCATGTTCATATCTGTACTGTGCATTATGTACATAAATACATACGTGGTATCACAAGAACTAGAAAGTGCTGCATGCCAGAAGATCTGGGACATCTCCATCATTACAGAACATGGGGGGAATTCACACAGGAGAAAACAACGGCGGCTGACGGATTAGTCACAGATCACAGGATGTGGCACTTTGAAAGCAAGATTATCGAAAGTGTTCGTGAGGTATATAAAATCCAAAATATGACTGCCGCGAAGGCTGCATGGTGCAGCCATGGGAATTGTGTGGAGGTTTGAGTTGATGTGATATTGGTTTCAGACAAGCAATTGTAAGTTAAACTATTTCATGGCTGTGTACAAGCACTATACAATTGTGATTGCTTTGTAGCTTTACTGGTATAATTAATGTCTGCTTCAAATTATTATATATAGATAACCACTATCAAAGGAAAT
>KB312172.1:28140-66760 GCA_000328365.1 Capitella teleta | reverse complement strand
ATATATATATATATATATATATATATATATATATTATTATTATTACAGTAAAAGTTTGAATTGATAGAAGACTTATTAGTATATATACATACCAGTTAACTCAGATAAGTCGAGTGAAATCTACATACCTGTCCCACTGTAGTATGTCAGCTATACATACCGTATATACAAAATGAAGAATAAAGCACGAAAACAACACAAAGAAATATGAAAGATTAGTTCATTTATTTTGGCAGGAGTCCAAATGAAGATATAAAATTGGCAATTAGATGAAGATGTTTTATTAAAAGAATAATTACAAGCGCTAGATTTAGAGGTAATGATTGAAAAAGCTGATTCTTTGAGGAAAGTTCACAAGCAACAGATTTTGTTTTCTTGAGTGAGGACCATTGGATGTGAGCAGGTGAGAGTATATAAATTATAAAATTGTATAATTGGTCACTCTGACAGTAAAAAAATCGCCATGACTTTTGATCAGTGTGTAATGACCCCTTTTCGCAACGTGAGGGTACAAAATAGACACTGAGACGCGTGGGGGAACTGCTAGAGTCATGTTTATGAGTGTTTTCATGTCATCTATGACTCTTAACAGCCACTCTATTGACTGACCATTATCACTGCATTGATCAGTTATCAGGTGATGCTGGTCACAGGGTCAGGTTGCTCAACTATAGCTCCCATCGATTTATCATGAAAATTAATATTTTTGAGCCACTTCAGCACGCAATAATTCCCAAGCACCTGAAGATAACCATCTTCTTGAATTTTTTTACGCCTGGCCGAATGTTTTGTACGCAAAACAAGAGAGGCCGAATGGATAAGCATAACGTCTGTAGTGTTCTGAGTGCGTTATGAAATTTCAGACACGCACAGACATAATTTGTTTCAAGTGTAAAACTCTATAAAAACCTGTAAACCCGATTAAAAATTAAGCTGAAAGTGTACCTGACTCGATTTAATTGATATCAACACAATCGGAGCCCAATTTCGTCGATAAACTGTGAAAAACTAAATACCGATGCCTGTTCAAAAACACCAAACAACAACAATAACAACAACAACAACAACAAACAAGTAGCTTAATTCAACATTTGCGCGGATGTTATAGGCCTACCTTTTAATTGGACGCTCATGAATCTGTTCATCAATTAGCGTGTCTCTCGTGTGAGAAATTACAAGTATTTTACAATCAAATGAGCACGAACAACAGACCGTTCTGACGACTGCTTCATCAATTATGCTCGGAATTACAATGTGAAAGTATGCGGAGACAAATACTATAACTCTTAAAGTAGCAAACATATAATATACAATGACTTAATGTCAGCCCTCTTAACAACACGCAGTGTTTTACTTTTATTACATGTATGTTACAGAATTATGGTTAAATAATAATTATACTCGACATTGTATTTTGCAGTGAAATCATCAAATATATTCACCAACTAATTGCAAGTGCACCAAGTAAGTTCCATCCTTGATGTGTTATTATACACATAAAACCCGTGCGCATGAGAAGGGCATGTTGGCTTCTGTCTGTTTCACCAATGCATGAATTATAATAACTTGGTCATCAATTAAAAGATCGAACCAAATTGCTTACGGTAATTGATGCAGTCTATTAGCGCGAACACGTTCTACGGGGTACTCTCCAAATTATTAGTTTCACACCCACTCCTAACCATGGAAGCAGGCCAGAGAGATGACGATAATTATGTTTGACATATTTATCTAACCTCTGAGCAAAGGCAATCCCATTATCAAAATATCAATTCAGGGAGCCGGGCCAAGCCTGTACTATAGCTTCATCACCAACGAACGTAAGAACAATGCAAATTCACCCACCATCTGGTCAACGGCACCTTTTAACTGTTTCTTACTTTTAATTACCGGTGCAAACATGTTTATGCAAACGAAAGAGCTTTGTTGAAAAGCAGCTGAGGCTGCTCTGGCCCAAGGCATCTGTCCTGAGGGCGGCATGTGTTGGATGGCTGCATCCATAATATCCCTTTGATTCAGCAGAGGAAAACTGCGCACGGAGGAGTGCTTAGTTTAATCAAGTATCGGATTTGAAGACTTGATATGGTTTATGAAGTGCGTTGTGAAGGATGTGCCAAACTTATAACTGAGCGGTTTGGTTTGTCAGTAAGTGTACATCTAACATCTGCACATACGTTAGCATGTTCTTGAGAAACGAGTGAGTAATTATTAATGTATGCATTAATTTAAATTCGTTTATCAGAGTACATCAAATAAACTAGCCCGTAATGAGCGCATAAAAAATTAAGAGGAATATGTGGTGTGTTCTGTTTAAATTTAAATTATTAAAAAAAAAAAAGAGTCACAAAGTATTAACAATACAGCTACATAGTTTAAATTTAATAAAAGCCTTTTTCTCGTGCGTTGACATGATGCACGCATAGCAACTTGATTAGCATGCACAGGAGGCGAATAAAGCCGATGTAAATTGCCATTGTTATGAAGGTGAGAGGAGCTAGCAGGTAACAGGTGTTCTCTTGTGTACATTGGTGACATTCTGCTCTGTGGACAAAATGCAAAATGAGTCAACGCAAACGGAAAGCACTCATAAGGATATATCAAACAGAGTTGCACTTACGTGTTGTGAATGAAAGGTGAGGTTAATTTGACCTGCAACTTTTGCGTAACTATTGATTACTGTATAGTGCAAAGGTGCTATTGAGTGTATAATGCAATGCACCGAGTTCGAAATTTAAAGTAATTTAAATTATACAGTATACACCATTACAAATGTACATGGGAGTTGTCTGATATGATCGATAGAAGCAGGAGCATACTAAAACACATGAATTTATGACAATCGAATTGTTAACTTCACGATTCATTGTGTTTACAATCATTGTAGCACACGCAAAGGAAATGGTGTTGCAGGCCACATGTACATGTACAAGTACGATGGTGTATTCCACCTGAATATAAATATGAAAAAGAAAAAAAATACTGTAACTATGTGCAACTTGAAAAAAATATTTAAATATCGTTAAAAATAGCAGTCCCAAGAATATATTATATGTAGCAGAATTATTTAATAGAAAAATGACAATATTAAACACACGTGTTTCCAGCAGATGCACGCGTTAATTGTAAAAGTGCAGCTGGCTATATTACGCCTCCTTTATAATCAATATAGACATGACCGGCTTTTGCTTTATTCCTAATTCTTTATATTAATTCTTTATATTAATTGGTGGGTTAGTTCGTTAATTCATCATTCATAGATTTTACATTGATTATGCTGTATGGATAAGGAACTACGCACAATTGGGATATCAACGCCATTTACTGTTGTCGAATCGATATAAATGATTATAGGTTCTGCTAATTTTTATGTATGGGTCAAACGCAGTGATGCATTTTCGTACATTTTTTTCTGTAGTTTTATGCATTTTATACGTTGCAAGCATATGCATTAATTACCAGCATCTTTGTTATACAAATCTCTCAGTATACACTAAAGGACGGTGAGCACAGTTGCTAACAGATGAGCCATATCTCGATTTCATTGCAATTAATGTCGATTTTTATAGTATACCAGCTGTTTCTAATTGAGTGGTACATTCTGGACCATTCATTACCCATCAATCCTAGTGACATGCTCTAAAAATATTCCTTAAACAATCTGATTCTAGTATACATGCAATACATATTTAAAATATTTAATTGATCACTGAAATTATTGATAGGCCACACCCAGTCAAAAATCCAGCCACTAAGAGTGACTCATATTGTGGTATAACAATCGATATTTCCTTAATTCAATGCCTCACCATACGCCAGGATACAATTCGATATCACATCTGTGCATGGGAGGGATTCGGTGATCTTGCTGTGATCCTATCTATTCGCATTGTCACAAAATATTCATCTGCAGTATTATCTGCCATAGTTGGGATTTTAATTGAAATGGATACCACGTGTTTCTGTTTTGTTTTGAAAAGGTGACTTCTGAGTGCACAATGGATGCGTACACTGTGTTTGTGTGCGCGATAGAAAGAGAGAAAATCCGAATTTAATGCAACCATTTCGTAGGGTAAAATTAAGATTGAATTTTTATTGATAGTTTTAACTGAAGAAATTGCAATTTCAACTGACTTAATGTACATCACAATCAGTGAAAATTCAGTACTAAATTAGGTCGAGACTATAAAGCAGAATCACAGTTCATAATTATAATTTTTACTGGTTTCCAGTTTGTTAAAATAAGTAACGACTGCAACATCTCCTACTCATTGATCTGTTTAAGCCAAAATATTACACATTCAGTCGAGATATAGATCACAAAACGGCAGAAACCCAATGGCAATTCTAGAAGATCAACCAAATAATAATTGTGTACGTCAAGCCGTGTTTGTTTGATCAGAATTCGGAGGGTAATTATAGCCCATAAATGATGATTAATGTGTGATCAAGGGCCCAGTTATAAATTTTATTAATTCATTCAATAAACACACAAGCGATCATTGGAAAATAACATTTTCACTTGTTGATTGGGGTCATAACAATTCATATTGGTCTATTAATAGCCGAGCATTCCAATATGCAAATAACGGAAGCTCGCAAACAAAATATGAATTCTATAGTTGCACAAAGGTAGTTAATTTGCATAGTTGTGTACCTCGTCACTATTCATGAATAATTAATTGAAACAAGGTTATTGGGAATCAATGGGTGTGAATTACGCAATGGTGATTCTAGAGTACGGTGTATCATGTGATCAGTTTGTTGTTGTAGTTAGCGTGCATTGCATTTTTCCATGAGTTATATCAGTAATAAATGGTATCCAATCCACAAATTACGGAGAGATCCAATCCTTTATTATTATTCAATACTTTATTATAAAAGAAATATTGTATTATCCGACACTAATAATTAATTCACACAATATATTACGTCACATGTATTTCGTTCCTGTGCTTAGTAGTACAGTTGTAATTAAAATTAAACACCCTGAAGTTTACAAAAAGAGACTGGCATACCTTCAGCAATATTGTGTGTAAAGAATTTGGCACATACTTATTAAAACTTTTACAAAATATTTACGTCCATTTCTTATAGCCATTCGTGGAAATAATGTTACTCACAAATCATAGTTGAACAAATTAACACAGAAAAACTCTTATCTCAACACCTTATGGAGTATCTGAATAGATAGCTTAATTATCAGTTAATTATCACCCGAGTCAACCCCTCCCAGACTTTACAGTGTTCAGAGGCATTCACTGCTTTCGTACCCTTCAATCGGGCTGAATATGAACGTATATTTCCAGCCGCCGATTGCTCAGCGAAGCGTGGAGCGGCACGGTCTGTTAAAGCCATGGGAAACTTTACCCGAAAGAGATGCTTGAGTTTTATCACTCACGGCTTTGGAACGTTTAAGTAGACAGTGCTTTACTTTGGATTTCTTTTTTCGTTTCGCTAACAGGATTAGTTGCCTTGCATATGTGAGTAAGTGATTGTGACTATTGTGGCAGTTCACACTGCTTGTAACAACATAAGACAGCAAGTGCGTGTACTTGGAACCCACGACCAAGTGAATGTTGACCCATATTTACGGAGGCTCTATGGACTTAAGTTATAACAGGGTAAAATGATCACTCGATCGTTGATCGAATATGCTTGTCGTTCATACACACGTGCACGTCGATTACGTAACATATCCTAATTAGTAATTAGATAGCAAATTTTGTATAACCACACTCGAAATCATTTGACCGTGTGAAACACGGATTCCTTTCTGTTTACCATGTAATTCCTGTATACCTGTTGCATGCACCAATTAATCTAATTATATTATTTCGTTGCGGTTCACTTACTTTATAACACGGATTTCTTCAAATACACTCATTATTTCTGAAATTCTGGACACATGGTCCCTCGTAAAAATCTTATGCTAGAATGTCCTTTATAACTTTTATGCCTGGTCCAGCCGTTATTCGAGGAATCCTTACTGACGTTTAGTATCAACAGAAGATAAATATGGTACCTACTTATCGATCCAACAACAACAACAATAATAATAATAATAATAATAATAATAATAATAATAATAATAATAATAATAATAATAATAATAATAATAATAATAATAATAATAATAATAATTTAATTCGTACAAAAACATGTACAGGAAAAATGAAGGGATATAGAAAAACAAAACGATAAAGGTAAAGGTAATGGTAAATATAAGTGCATGCAATAATCCAAATGTGAAACTATGCTGTGCTATACAACGAGTGAGAGAGAGAACCTGTGCTAAACTAGAAAATAAAAAACTTAACAACAAAATACAGATTTGCTATGAATCAATGAATCTATAGATCTCTACACTGTAGAGGTAACAGAGCTCATCGTGATTTTAAACTTCATAATAAAAATAAAGTAATAATATGTTGATTCACAACATCAATATTTGCTTTGTTTTCCAGGTGAAGAATGGTTGCACCTATGTCAGTGGATTAAGTTAATAACCTTGTGACCACCCCATGCCTTCTTCACCCATGGATAAATCCCTGATTAAGATGCAGTTTTCACTTCTCGCTTTACTGATGGTGCTTGGAACAGGGAGGGCTGTGGCTCAGAGAAACCCAAATGGTAAGTTTATATTGCACCGCTCTATACGAAAATAAATTGAAACCTTTGTAGGAAACCCATGTGGAAGTCCACAGTCGGACACGGGTTATTTTTCCCTACCTGGAACATCAGAGGACTTGCCAGTTGGTAGGTCAACGTTTGGAAATATCCTCAGACTGAGAACATCATGTGTTCTTCAGGGTCGGTCCTTCACCATTTTGAATTCTTTGGCAGTCACCAGGAAATAATAACAAGCCTGGTCGGTGGCAGCGATTACTTCACATATGATGACGTCAGCCGGAACCTGACGGTAGTGAAGCAATTGCAGGTGCCACCCGACGGGGGTGAAATTTTACTCATGCTGGAGTGCACCATCCTCCGTTCGGAAGGCAGTCGAAAGGTGAGAACCAAGTGTCACCAACCGATGAATTGAAACTGTCTTTGTTTTCAGACCAATTGGAGTGTCATCATTTCACTGATCGACATCAATGATAACCCTCCCATATTTACGAAGCCTCACTATAATATTGATCTCAGCGAGGTATGTACAAACTAATTTTCGAATCTACGGATTATTGATATGCATCCGATGGAGATACCTGTAGTTATATCATATAGTGGACGGTTGATACATGTGATTTTCTGTGAAGGTGTGGAAAGTGATTTCTATAAATCCCATATGTCAATGTCGGGCTGCACTGCGCTACTATATCACTGAAAAATTAGCTATGAAAGAAGAGAAAAAATAGTTTTATGTCAAGCATAATGTTATGCATCGTGGGATGAATAAACGAAATTCCGTGGAACATTTAAGTGGCTTATTGAAGTGCCAATATTTCATGTGAGAAGAAAGGTACGCGGCGTGTTGTTTCGAGGTGCTTCTTAAAAAATACTTAAAAAAAAAAAAAATGAAAACGTTCTGACGTACAGCACAGCATGTCTATTTGAAAAGGTGCTGAAGAATAAGTACAGGGCGTTGTTGGCATCAACTTGGGTTATCAGTGATAACTTAAGTTTTATTTTAATATTGATTTTCAAGAGCCATTGGGTTCTAAGGTTATAGTAAACTTTGAGTTTGATTGAATTTTAGTCGGAAATTTTGCCTGCCTTGAGGTTCCTGCAAACAGGTTCACTGATGCATGTGCCGACGAGGCTGTGAGGCTCAGATATCAACTGTTGAATATACAAACTGATTTATTTATTCAAGCTCATGGTTGGGTAGATCGTTCAATTGGGAATCGATAACGCCAATCCGACCAATTAGCATCACGTCTGTTGCTCCATTTTGCTTTGATCTTATGCTATTCTGGGCACGAGGTGTCCCATTGCAAGTGTATCGACGGTTAACCTATGCATTGATTAGGAGGATTAGGCGTGGATTTCATTAGCTAGTATTCAGAGTACACATGTCAGTACTTGATATCAATGGTTAGTCTATACGTATTGAATAATTAGTGTACCAGATCTATATAAAAACTTCTAGGACTGTATACCCAGATTATATTTAATTAAGTGTTTGATTGTATGCATTTTCATTGGAATATATGATTTTGAAATACAAATGATTCATTATTGAAAATAATTATATTCTGTTTCGGCGTAACCGCGACCATTATAACATTATTTCGATATTTCACGGTCTATTAAACAACAATTTTAAACTGAAAATTACATCTAGTGGTGTTAGGAATCACAGCCACTCAACCAGAGCACCTCAACCGGAAGTCGTTCAACTTATTCCCACTTCCGTCAAAATTATTTTTTTTTTAATAGAGTAATGCATGTGTATGCAAAATCCAATCTTTTTTAGTCGGTGTCAAATTTTTAGTCACGTTCTCAATCAAGATCGTGAATGGCTAAATATCTATGACATTTCGTCCTTTGATTTTACTTACTGCACGCACATTGTGTTATAATTCACACCTTCTTTTCAAAGTTATCTGCAATCGGGGCGTCAGTTATAACAGTGAGCGCAACGGATGCTGACCCGACAAACAGCTACATAACATACGATGTCGTGGAGGGCCCATACTCCGTAAGCTCTACAAAAAAAATAAAAAATAAAAATATATATATATATACCAACTCTTCCAAACTTTTTACAACTCGTTTTCCAGAGGTATTTCACATTTGCAAATCCGAGTAACGGCTTACTGTCGCTCAATGAAAAAATCGACTACGAGGCAAGCCCCACGATCACCCTCACCGTCATAGCCAAGGTGTGTTTAAAAAAAAAAAAAAATATATATATATATCAATTTCATTTCATGGTCAACCATATTATCCGTTGCCAGGACAACCCGCTCAAAGACGACGCGCACGGAGACAACGTTCGTTTGCAACCGATATTGAACTCGACATCAGAGATCATCATCAGCATCCTGGACGGTGATGATCAGAACCCACTGTTTCAGTTCCCCGACCAGTGCATTGGACTGGTGGCCGAGGCAACCCCACAGGGAACTGAGGTGGGGGTGAATCCAGCGCTGACGGCGTATGACCCGGATTATGGCATCAATGCAACTGTGAAATACTCTCTCATACCGGACCCCGTTGACCGTAAGTGACGTCATGGTTGTTATGTATTTGGGCAGCGCTCCGGATTTCCCTTCAGCTTGGGCTTAGAATTTGGGGGCTTAATTTGTTTTACCTGTTAGAGCTGATTGATTTTGATGTGGTGATACATGTTGTATTTAGAAATTGGAGTTTTATTTCATGCGAAATCGACAAGACATATTGTTCCATTGTATTTTTACAAAGAGAACAAAAATACATAGAGTAAAAGTCAAATATACTACATAGAATGGCAACTATGATGACAACGATAAGATCACTACATAGAAATACCAAGTGACTTTCAAAACGATGTAATTTTGAGATCAGCAGGGAAAAGTACAAGGTTGTTACTTTGTATATAGGATGCACCGACTTTAGTCTTTAACACTTTATATAGAGCGACATACATCTTGCACTCACTCCATTTTGAAACGCCATTATGATTTTTATTCTGGATGTGTAAATACATGAAGCCATTCAAGTAGTTTGCATCAATGATCAAGCATACACACAGTATGAAAAAAAAAAAAAAAATGCAACTATAACATATTAAAAAATGTACATATATTCATAACATATTAATTGATTCACCCTGCGTGAACTATACATCCCGTTGAAATGTATTCTAAGTAAAGTAATCGCATTTTTAAGTTAATGTATTCAAATTGCAAAATGAGATGCTCTTTACTTGGCTGAACTAACTGCTTAGTCGCAATCGTGACCACAATAACAAGGAGAGGTTTCTTCAGGTCGATTCGTGCGAGATTGCAATCACGAAAATTTTGATATTCTACCTGTTGTAGTTGATATAAATAGATATCACAGGGATGCATATGTAAAAGCAATATACGATATCCGGTATATCAAAAAGTGAAATGTTCTACGGATATCAGCTTAATTATTTTAGTGCAGTGCTGAATTATTCAGACGAATCGTACTAACAATGTGCTGTGAGGAACACGAAGTTAGATGATCTCGACCCATCCGGCGTTGCTGCGGACAAAGCTACGAATTTATTGGCAAACGCAAAACACATGACTAGCCATCAAGTGTTTTCATAGTTGTCCTTATAACTGTGATCATAGCTCTAACGAGGCTATATTCACACCAATAAAGAGCTTGAAATATGTCAATGTTGAGTCGGTCATTTATTTATAAGTACAGAACAATTATCTGTTTTGTATTTTGCAAATTTCAGAGGATGACCAATACTTTGACCTTGACCCAGATACTGCTAATGTCACCCTGAGAAACAGTGCGCTTCGTCGTGGGAAGAAGTTCAGTTTAGTTGTCCAGGTAGGTCGTTCACTGTGTGCCTATCCCACAAGCCACCAATACTGACAAGAAAAATATTATACCTGTTAACCTGAAAATATTTGTGTTCAATCTCACTTGCACATAGCCTCTCAGTGTCCCCTCATTAACCGCGGAGTCTATTGAGTTCAGAATCACGTTGTGTTATGGCATAAACAGTCACTAATTGAATACCAGCTTGGCTTCAAGTTCCCACGTGTGGATTCATTTGAACTGCGGCTCCCACTATTAGCTGGTTATGACTCGGCTCTATATTGTTGAGATACGCTCAACCGGACGGACAGCTCCTCGCAATTCTCGGTGTCCGTCGTATCGTTTTGTGAAGTTGATTGCATAATTTCGACATTTCACTGTAACCTCCTGCTGTTGAAATTTCTCCGTTGCCGCTGCGTTGTAATTGGTGGTTCAATTCCATATAACTGATAGAATTTTAATCTTCGTCATTCACTGACTTATAAATACCAGTGGTACTTTTCACATTTTCTTCACGATGGTTATGTAATCGCACGGAATAGTGATTCCATTGTGAGTTGACTAAAAGATTCGTGTATTTTTCTTAAGCCGTGACTCCGAAATCTCTTTTGCTTTTCTTTGAGTTTTTGAATGCGCATTAATGTAAAACCGCGCCCCCTTCGCCATTTTATCGGTCTCTATTATGAACACTTATTTATTTGTGTCGGGGGCATTTCATGTTCCGTAATAGCAAATAGGCTTCATGCAGGAATGTTGATGCATATTTCTGGAAGTGGCAACAGCCACAGAGATCTGTTATTATCATGTTAAACATTTTATGTTATTTTATATGTAATTGATACTAGACTTCTAAAACGGTGCAATGTTGTAATATACATGAAGGCTTACCATGCTGATAATTTCTAGCATTGCGTGATCACAGATTCATTTTCTGAGAAAAAAAATGTTAGAAGACCTTCAAATATAAAATGTAATAGGAGCTCCTAATTATGAGTAGGTTAAGACAGGGTGTCTGTTTTATGTTATTTCGGTGGTTTTTACTCACTCTCTTAACTATAGACGTTAACGTTAATAATTAATTAACGTCATTAATTAACGTTATTAGTTGCGTAATTTAATGATTATTTCGATTTTTTTTTTTAATTTTAATGTTTTTCTTAGTATAGTACAGCGCAGCCTGTCTTGTGCTGAAAGGAAATGATCAATTTCATCATAATTGTCAGTATTTACTCTATACCCATTATGAGGCGACACTTGGCCTTTTCAGCGTCTTGATCTGAAAATCTCAGCCCAGCGGCAAAGTCACGGACTCACACACAGGAGTCCCGAGGTCGAAACTCATCCCCGGTCATTTTTTTTTTTTTTTTTTTTTTTCATCTTAATATTATTTTTATTTTTAAATTTTCTTGTCATTTCTGAATATTGGGAGAATTCCGAGGAAGACTGGTTCCACCATTGATTTTTTACACAATTATTACTTATTACTTGCAACATCTATTGACGATAATCAGCAGACTAACCAATTCGAAGTAGAAGTACGCCATTATTTTTATCGATTCATAGAGCACCAATCCTTGCTTGAGGTGCGTTATGTTTTCTCTAGCGTTGATTTATTATAAAATGGGCGCTGTGAGTTGTGAGACTGACGTTATGATTCTGATAAACTCAAAGGTCGATTTTTTTTTAAACTTTTTTTATCGAAATCTTTTTTGTTTGGAATTTTTTTCTCTTCTGGACTACGACCTTCTCCCTAAAAAAAATCTATATTTCAGGCTTCGACTGATTTCTTGTTTCTTTATCAGGCCACTCAGAAGGATGACCCAAATAGATATTCTCGCAGTCTTCTTCGCATCTACGTACAACCAGCCAATGAAAATGTGCCTCATTTCGAGCAAGATCAATACACTTCAACTCTGGTGGAGAACACACCGATCGGTACCATAGTAACGACGGTTGCTGCCGTTGACAACGACGAGGTGAATACTAACAAAAATTGAAATTCAAATTGCTTATTAGAGTTTTGACATTGCGTGATATTGCTAAAATCTCCAGAATTGTTTACGGATTGCATGTATATCATAGTGCACAGATATCTTACACCGCACAAGGCTTAATTTCGATCAAATGAGCAACGAAACAAAAAGGCGTTTCTTCAAACGAAATTTGAGGGAGCTTGCAACTATTAGTGTATGTTTATTATAGTGTATAACTAATGCATGTGTTCTTTGATCAATGGTAGATAATAATGCTCTCCTATTCTAATGTTTAATGTTGTTGTACCCCGGCCAGGGTTGCAATTCTTATTTCATGAAAGAAGAGGAAGGTTCACAGGTATTACTCGCTCACCTTACTCACCTGGTGGCTAATTATAGCATGTAAATAATAGCATGCTGTCCCCAATCACTAGTCATTACGTAATCATTCAAATTCTATCTTGCTAAACTGGTTTCAATCATGTTAATGTCGCTAATTCATGGCGGGTGGAAATCAAGCTTATGCATTGCAATTGAATAACGTAATGCAATGCTTGTATATGGATAATTAATTATGATGAATAATGTCCATATATTTAATAATTCAAACTAAATTTCTTATACAATGACCTACCTAATAATTATGTGGCCTTGGGTTTGAAATTCGGAGGCCATGTCTTTTTCGGTCCATATTTTAATTTGAAATACCAACTTCCAAACCACAGGTCCACATAATATGATATGAAACTAATACCTATACTATTATACCATCTAATTATACTTACTGTGATTAAAACCAACTCATTTTAACCAGGGTACCATCCTTTTCTACAATTTTGAGACCGTGCATTCCAAATTCACCATCAACAAAAAAAGGTGAGCGGCTTTTTATCCAGTGCACCTTTATCACGAGAACAATTCTCTTCACAGTGGCGTCATTACGACAAAGGACAGTCTGTCAATAGATTACAAGGATACTTACTCACTGACTGTCACTGTCACCGATGGCAATAATGTAAGTGTCAGCAAAACATGTCTTACGCGCCTGCAACAAAATAAAAACACTTTGCAGACTGACACCACTGAAGTCGTGGTAACCGTGCTCAAAGCTGAGACTCAAAATCCAGTCATGTCCGAAAGTTCCTATCAATTTGATGGAAGAACTGAAACAGGAATGATTCTAGGATCTGTCTCGGTCAGTGGTAGATTAATTTTAAATACAACGTGGTTTTAGACTTCTCCACCTTAACAGGCCACTGATGGTGATGTCGGCAGTGTCATCACATTCAGTCTGGTTGATACATCTGGGTAAGAAGAACCGAGAGTCTAAAATATATGAGTTAATTGAAATAAGCAATTTTAATGCTAACTCTATTTCAGGTTGTTTTCGATTAACCCTGTATCTGGAGAGATCTCCATTACAGGAGATGCTATGAACATCAACAAAAACGAGTACACACTTTTTGTTCTTGCAACTGACAACGATGCGCCACCAAGAACAGCTTCTGCGCCGGTGACTGTGACCTTCTCTGACGTCACACCCGGAGGAAGCGTACAATACACGGACACGGAGACGAACCTGGTTGTCATCATCATCTTGGCCGTGCTGCTTGGTTGCTTACTGCTCATAAATATTATTCTCATCATCTACATATACAGAAGGTGGGTGTTGCAAGTTTAAAACTCATTGTACTTGATTTTCTTCGACTTCTGCACAGTATACTTGCCCAGTATACGATATATTTATATTTGACTCTATAAGTAGTTTTTCGTATTTGCATGTAGGCCAACCCTTCAAACTGCTATCGTATTATAGCCTATTTTTCTGACCCTATGAACTGATCAGCGTTTTGTGTTGGAAATGTCTTGGGCCGAATCAAAACAAGACAGGATGCACGCAGAGAATTCACATTATGTCACCGTCTGGACGGCCTAATCAGAAGAATTACATGAGTTCATTAGGTGAACTCCCAATGCTCATTTCACTTCAATTGTGTAGAAACACGCGTCGTTATGAATTGGCCATCAGCTGCTCAAGTGAATCCTGTTAATAAAAATGGCGCCCTGCTGAACCTTCTAGAGAGTAAACTACTATCCTTTTTATATTCTCACAGAAAGCACAGACGAGAGGTTGGGTAGGTCACCTTTCAAACAGCCAGCACTCAGTCTGCCAGGAGTGGGCATTCTAAGAAAAAAATGTGTTCAATGTAAATGTCACGAAATATTCCACAAACAAATCAATTTCATACTTGCGTCATTTTCTTAGAGTGCCACGCCCCTGGCGGTCGAATCCGTTTATTCGGGATTTCTGTTTCCTTTTGAACTTCTACTCATTAGAAAATCACATTCGCTGTCTTGGCTCTATTTGTTCCTTCTTTGTTTTTGGATGTCGTATTCATATATTTTGCCGTGGATCCTCTTCATTTTTTTTTTTTTTTAAATTTCGGTCCCTCTCTCTCTCGATTTATTACTTTCTCGATCGTTACATTGCTTAATGGGCATCAATAAATTAAACACTTTTGGAACCTAGTTGAACTATGACCCTTATTACAGACTGAAAGAGGGCGAGTTCTCCATGAGGTAAGTACGTGTTCAAGTTGCGACTGAGGAAAAATTGTGTAATTCATTCACATTGGTCGTCTAGCTACAGTGCACTACTTACTGCTTTGTATATACTTTTATTTAAATATCACAACCTAAGTCAAATATATCAATTTTATCTCATGCTAGGAATATCTGTGAGCCAGAGAAATGTTTAGTACTCAACTCATTCATCTTAACTTCTTGAAAATAATACTCAGCACGATGTAGTAAATACTCACGTATCACCATTGGCCTCGATCGCTATTGGGCTTGCATCATTGCATTTATATGCTTAGTATTGGCAAATTAAGAGTTGATAAACACATGGCAATTGACTTATAGCTTGGGGCGATATTAGCTCCTATTCACCCTTTACTCTCCCCACCCTCATTCTCTTTGGGACCGCCTCCTGTTAAGCTCAGCGCCATGCTTTGTAAATAATGGGGCTGATCAGCCACACCAAGCGGAGGCCCTTACATGTCAATATCTGTGTCCTTTCAGTAACCAATCTGACCCTAACCAGCAAAGTACCTTTGTCAAGTCGTAAGTAGTTTAAATTACCCCCGTTACGTCACCTAACTGATCACCTAACTTTGAAGTTCATTCAGACTTTAGTTCTTGTAAATACCTAAAGGTCAATTATAATTATGACCATTATATTTGTGCACTTGGAATCGTCTGAATGGACTTCAACATTCCTCACCCACCCTTAATTGATAACCAGGTGTATTATAACCCGATCATGCTTTTAATGCACATAAACCATAATCCCTTAACACCGCAATGAACCCTCCTCTTTGGTGTTTTTAATTACACTCATGCTTTCTAATTTCAAACTTTTTTATTTTCACATTTTTTCTTCATTATTCTACGACGATTTTCTCACTTCTAGAATTTGATTAACACTGTCACCAATCTAAAACCGATGTGTTGCACGGCTCATGCTTTCTCACATAACACCATTAAAGCCAATGGCAAAGTTATCAACAGTAAACAAATTATTATGTAAGCATTTAATATATAGCTAGTAAATACTGATCTATAGCAATCATTACATTTATGAACATCTCATACCCTATGCAACAGGAGATCATTCCAACACGGACTTGACCTGAATACTGACAAGGCTGTTCACTACGCCGAAGTTTCTGATCCAGAAGGTCTTGCATACAAACCAACAGCACGTCACATAAATCTGTACCAGGATGTCCAGATCGATGGAGACTCAACCACGACCCAGGAGAACCCGTTCCACTCCTCCGACGAACACGAAAACAGGAGCAGCCTTTACTATTCTTACGACCTGAACCCAGAAGTTGGCAGCTCCAGATCTAACCGGCCTGCGTACACCAGCTCCAGTATTCGGCAAGGATTCTCCGATTCGGATGCCAATGACCCAACATATGCCACAGTTGTGAAGAAGAATAATGCCCAAGCTATGCATGAGGTGAATGAAATAGCCCTTGCATACGACACGGCAATTTCGCCGATGGACACCATGTCCGAGCACACGAGCAGCGTCTCAACGATCAACGATGGTCTGCCTTCAAATTACCCTCATGACCAGATGGGGACGTACCGGGGAGGTTTATCCGGCAGCACGCAAAGATTAGTGACCCCAAAGGGATCGGTGTCAAGAAATGGAGGGGTATGCTGTTCATATCAAAATATTAATATATATATATAACCAATTATATTTCTGTCCATTTCAGATCGACAACCAGGGTTTAGATAACGCAGCCATGATGAGTGCACCACGGGAAAAACCTGATATCACCGTCTATTACTGATGTGGGTTTTATTCCTCACGTTCCCGCTTCATCAAAAGCAATGCGGTATTCATTTGGTTCGAACTGTTCATTTCACCATGAAACGTGCACTTCTGTCAATGGTAACCAAGATGACATCGCAGTTCATTAAATAGTGGTATATTCTGCTCTGACCGAAGATCATAATCATATCATATTTTTACTTTGACTCAAAACACATATTATATATATAGAATTATATCAGGTATTTGGATATTAATGAAATCACATGGCAAAATACCTGATAGAATTCAAATTAAAATAATCTTTTATCGGGATTGAAAACAATAATTGCATTTTTTTTTTTTTTTTCATATTTCATGAATATTCAAATTTATAAGTAAAAATTTGTCTTATTTGTAAAACAGGTGCAATGTCATCACATATATGTGATTCTTTCTTATAATTATCATTTACTTCCTAATGAGATTAATGACAGGTTCCACATGAAAACGAACAATCTTCCATCGGTGACATATCCTTAAATTTCATTTAATCATCGAAAATATTTCCATTAGAATATAAATGAGAATGATTGTTATGTAAGTGAGAGAGATGGTTTATGAATGTGATTGAGTGAACTTGATGATAACATACTTAAAAAAACCTCTCTGCAATCCAATGAAGTGTGGTTTTCTTTTATACTGAATTATATTTTATACGTTGTATATATCATATATTGACGACAAGTGAGAAATATAAATTGTATATTATTCTTAGTCAGTGTTGTTTCTCCGTTTGAACCTTTGCACCAGCGTGAGCACTCCTTCGGGGTAGTTGCTGAAATAGTAAAGATTGTTGAGTACATGGTAAAGCGTACAGGGAACTTTTAACACCACCGTTCGGTTGGTGTTGGGCCCCTGGAATGATATGCCTCTTTGCTATAAGATCGGAGTCTGCCTACGAGTTCGTCATTATTTTAAACCTGAAAAAAAACTTCACACATTGATTGGCCTAATCAACGTTGAGTTGTAAAATTACGATGGAATAATGGTACCGTTTGACCAAAACCGTTTATGAATAAGAGTGGGATCCGTTTGACGCTGGTATAGTGCTTGTCCCAATGATGTCCACTCAAGGCCTCCTTGTCTTGTTATGAAGTCAGTGAAATCACGTGAGTTAGTTCAATAGGAAGCAAGTCATTTTAGTTTGACGGTAGCATTATTTTGCTTATTTGATGGAGGATTAATGAATTTCTCTCCATAAATTAATGATTATATGTAAATAATTTCCCTATCAGATGATGCTAATTATGATTTATATGAATGATTACAGCCATGTCAATGCAGCATCGTTATAAGAAGTGATTGGTCGATCATTGTATTTTATCTATAGTCGATCTGCTAATATGCAATATTT
This sequence comes from Capitella teleta, assembly GCA_000328365.1. NCBI lineage: Eukaryota > Metazoa > Annelida > Polychaeta > Capitellidae > Capitella > Capitella teleta. Next base: position 48,585 of record KB312172.1, on the reverse strand, counting down.
TATCCCTCAAAAATAGTAAATATAACGATATATTGTAATTAATCATAATGTGAACGAATCTTGGAGCGTTATGGGCCGTGGTTACCTTATGTTTGTCTCTGCCATTTACTCAAAGCCCACGTGCACGTGTGGTCATAGTGCTCGCTAATCTTGCACGTTATGTTCACAACGTCATGTGTCTGCAGATGTTGTGGCACTTCACAATTTCTCGGTGCCACCCAAGAATCGATGGCGACAGTCACGCACCAATTGCTGCTTATTGGATCGACTGGATCATAACATCAAAACATCCAGTGTCACTCTTGTATTCCTCAAGAGAGGAAAGAAAATAAATCGACCAAAGACTATTCAGAATACCCGATTTTATTCAAAGGTGATCGTGTTTATATCTGGCAAGGGATATTCACTTGGACCAAGAATGAGCAGAGCAAGGAGGCTGCATGCAGGATGCGCTGCTACAGTAAGGGTTTGGTGCTGATCACCGGAGCTTCGAAACCAGCCATCAATCTTGTGTCCTGCTTACATCTTTGGACCACACGAACCTTAGTTTGGAGGTGGTCTGCTTGATGGAACAAATGATATATTAATTGACAGCGGCAGTATGTTATACCTATATATGATTCGGCGTTTGTATCTGGAATTCCAATGCATTGGACTCGTTTCTGATGTTCATCTCTTGAGATGAAATAACACAACATAGGCTCGCTCCTATTATGCTCGTAAAATGGCTTCACAAAGAAGACCTAACGTTGGCGTGTCCTGAAACCAATCTGAATTTCCCAAACCATCACCAATTTGATCAGATTACAGGGTGAAATGTGATATAGACACAAAGATAAAGAATGAAAATAATTGCAATGAACAATGCATATTTAAAATAAGATCATGAGGGCCGGCGGAAGATCAGGTTACAATTTTCAATGAGAATGTACGGATTACTGATCGAAGCCATCCAGGAAGTGGGCCTAAAGACAAAGAGAAAGACCCAAGGAGGACTTTGCTGGTGAACCTGCGCAAAACAAAGAATACCAAACAGACATTTATATTTAGTGATACGTGCATGAAATGTTATATTACACCATCTGTAAAGATAGGCATAAAAATGTGAAGAATCAAACACATTTACTGATAATCATGCTGTAATGGTGACCGGATATCATTTGGTGTTGCAGGACACCTGCAGTCTTGAGGCGCTATTCAATACCAACCTGCTTATCTCACCATCATGTATCCCACTCACACCTGTTTCATAATTGACTATTTAAACAAGGCATTCTTGATTTGAATCCGATAGCATCATCACAGGTACAACCTTTCAGTGAGCAAACTCCGGTGGGGCGTTTTGTATTTGACAAAAATATCACCCAAATACTTTACCTAATGGCATACTAATGTTACTAATAACCGATAATGAAAATCTACATACCACATGGCATTATATGTCAAATTTGATGGACTGCGAGCAAGAAAAGCATCGTAATAATACATACTCACAACATTGTCCCATTGTTTATAAACTTTGTCCTCGTCGAACGAACTCTGAAATATTTACATTAAAACGAACCAATTTGAGGGATAAGAGTGAGTCATAAGATTGGATCATTTAAGCAAAATCGTAATAAAAGCTCCATCCTAAGGTATAGGTATCCTTCTCTCATACCCCATAGCCAGATAATCACCTTAGTGACGAGCACATCATATTAATCGCTACGTAGGCCTACTGTTGTAAAACAATATAAATTTAATTTTTTGAGATTATAACTATAACTGAGAATATGTCTATAACTTACCGCAAGGTTATCTGAGGATCATTTCTTCGGTGATATCCCTCCAGGCAGTCGAAATCCATCGGGTGGGATGTTTGCAAGGAAAATTGCTCAAATTGATCAAATCTGCGAGTCCTTGCATCCATGCTATGTTGCGACAACAATCCAGGGGTATATTAGCTAAAGTGAATTCAGCCAGTGATGGCATGTACTGGGTGATATCCGGCATGGATGAGAGGAGTTGTTTGATAGGTGCAACAACTTTAATTTGGTCAGATAACTGAGTTCTGCCTGGGAAATATTGGATATAATGTTCGAAGTCAGGTTTAGATGTACCAAAGTGTTGCTCACGTCACGTAAATCGGGAATGGTTATCAGTTGATTCCCCTGAAGATGGAGTGTCTGTAGACTTGTTTCCTTGAAACAACCACGTCCGATTGATGATAGGGCATTGTACGACAATTCTAATTTGTACAGTTTACTTATACATCCGAATTCAGTCGCTGATAATTTTGATATTCGGTTATGTGTGAGCTTGAGAGATATCAATGTATTGTTCAAATTATGCAAATCGGGAACAGCCGTCAACTCATTCGAGATCAAGCCTAGCATAGTCACATGTGTTCCTTTGAAGCAAGCGATGTCAATGGATGCGATTTTGCTGTTCGATGTGTATAGTTCTGAAAGATTTGAGTACTTTTCGTTGAAGTCGATTTTTGGAATCCTTGTGATTTCGTTATATCCGAGAAAAAATTTGATGACGTTTAGCGAATATCTGCTGGAACAGACGTCAGTCTTCCGTTGATGTAACTCAGTGTATTAGAGAAAATCCTCTCCTTAAAGTTCGCCAAATACACCAACAGCCAGAAAAGGTGACAAATCTCCGTGATGACGACTGAAAGAAAACTGTTTCAACCTCCTCTGATATGATTATCAGTAGTTGCCCACGAGTCGAGTCTTTCTGTTATTCGTTATAGGAAAACAAAACAGAACTCTCGGCATCCACATTTAGTCCAATGCTGTTGATTTAGATCTCACCGAGAATATCTGGCAATGCTCTCAGAGAACGCAACGGAGAAATCTCACTGAATAATTACCGGTGACGGGAAACAATTTCTAAGCAGAGATCTGCTCTAATTTGAATAATAATTGCACTGGCTAAGAAAATGATGAAAATAGAAAACTGTTTAGTTATGAGTCATGACTTATTTACAATATTGGAAAATTGTTCCTTTGAAATTGTTCCAAAATGAATTGGGCTTATCTGTGGTGTTGTGGTAAACGCATGGATGAAGTAAGATTTTCTTTTGATTTTATAATTTACATTTCTTATCTCGATCAAATACCGGAAGCAGGTTGGTTGTTCTCTTCGAAATCATAATTATATGAGCACGTAATTCAATGAAGGGAGCAGCCTTGCTTTCTTTGCTTTGTAAAGCTCTAATTTATTATACCTACACTGCACTCGTCTCTCGAGCGTTCTGTATGTTTGAACCATAACGAATAATTTCGTAATTGAAATTATATATTTAAGTACATGACCAATTCATACGATTCATTTCGTTGGTTCCCCTTCGGGACTAGCTTGATACAATATGACCTAAAATTGGGGTTTGAAGGGGAAAAATGTATTCAAAGCAAAACCCGTTCATGTTATAATCATGGAATATGAATGACGACTGTTGACAATTTAGTCATCGTCTTCTCCGCCCTCTTCTTGGTCATCAACGAAAGGAATGTCTTCCTCGGAACTGTCTCCAACGCTTCTGTCTTCGAACTCTGAGACCTCGTCATCGAAATCGAGACTTCTCTTGTCGTCGTCTTCGCCACCTGAAATGAAAATCAGTGGAATTACTTACTACAAGCGACAGAGCAATAGTAACCTTCTTCTTGGTCGTCTACGAAATCCTCTTCTTCGCTGCTGTCATTTGGTTCTCCTTCGCCGACAGGACCAGCTTCGGCACACGTGATCGTTGCCAAGACAACGAAGCCGAGAAGAAGACAGAGTGCGACTTTTGACATGGTTCTGTAATGTTATGAGCTGATTATAAAAACAACCCTCGCTGTACTCAAACCCCCAACAGTTAAAACACAAAACATAAGCAATGATAAGATCTATGCAACGAAGACTACCATTACCCCAGTGAAAATGCATAATGCATGGTTGCTATATTTATTCAATTTAGCAAGTATAATCATAAATGAACCTTGTGATATTTATCAACATGTTAGGGCGTTTAAATGCATTGTGCATGGTCAAAACTCACAGCCCGTCCACCTCAAAGTGAATGATGTCACCTAACGATGAAAAATAATGCGTAATTCCAACTCACCTATCGTGCTGAGCTTGGAGATTCGATGAAACTAAGTCGTCTGACATGCTATATAAACGATGTCATTCAGTCTCAAGTGTCATTGAACACCTGGCCTTTCAAATTGTCATTTATTGAATCTCGCACCAGGTTGCCAGCATCCCTGTTGGGACAATGATGAGATTGGGAAGCTTTACACGAATGTGCCACACGTCAGTCCCTTTACCTTCTGCTGACGACATTGACATGGCGAGGTCAACAAGACTTCACTACCTCTTAGCAAATCAATCATGCATCAGCGCATTGCGGAAATTAACGCAGTTTGCCTCTAGACTCTGGAATACCCTCATTCCAACATCGTAGATTCATGCTTTTGATCAAAATTACAATTCCTCGCCAAACATCTGGAAGTTTTCGTTCCACCGAAATGTAAATTTACGTTCACCATACGACGGGCCTGTTAGTACTTTACAGGTATAATTGGGTTGAATTTGTAATAGTCCATTATAATTCTAAGTATTTATATCTCCAGTTTTTCTCATTTTCTAAGCCATCGCAATCTGGAGTAAAGCGATAATTATGCAGGTAACGATTTTCGGTATTGTTTCTGGACGTCTGTCGGCAAGAGTCATCATAGGCCGACTGAAGCCCGCCCTGGTCGTCCCAGCAGCACACATTTATTGCGAGACAGTGTTAAAGTGACCTGTCGCATCTCTTAGTCTAAATTAAGTTCGCGCACCTGTCGAGACAAACGCCGGATATAAGCACTCAAGGAGCACTTACCTGGAAAACAAAGTTTTTGAAGAGAATAAAGAAAAAATATATTGCCAAAATCGGCATATGAGTAAAGTGATTACGAGAGACGATGAGAGATGAAATTTGCATTAGGATATAAGCGGTGGAAAAACGTTTTGAATAGTGGTGAACATTTACAATAATTATTTGATTTTAAAGAATGGTGGTTGTTTTTACAAATTTCCGTTTAGATACAAGAGACTACATAATAATGTACTATCTATTGTCAAAAGGGCCATTGAGTCAGACAGAAGACTAGTTGGCTAACCATAACTGTGCCAAAATGAAAATTTTTTGAATTGATGTGAAGGTACTAGTGGGCCTAATATCGATCAACCCCCCCCAAAAAAAACATTGATCATGCAACCAACAGGAGCCGGTAATGGGTGTGTTGTGTTTGCTGTATTCACCAAGGAAATATTGCATTTCACACGCACAACACAAACATTAATTAGTCCAGTTAATTTAAGGTTTGACCCTAAATAAATATTTGTACATGTATCATACTCGGTGCTGAGTTTGAAGCTGCGCGTTACAATGAAATGAGTAATCCAGAATTCACCAATTGACAGGGTTGATCTAATGAAGTGTTATGTCTTTAGAGATTGAACTCCTTCTCACCCTTTTGGGCGATACAGACGCCAGAGCAAAAAACCTGACACCAAATATTCCCATTTATCTTATTGATAGAATTCAAGGGTTCTTAATTCTGCCTCTTACCACAAACAATAGCATATAATGCGACCCATTATGCAATTGAGAATGACTGTATATAGAGTCACCAAAAACATCCAGCTTCTGCAAAGTGACATCGGATTGCAATTGGACGATTTAACACAGTGAGCTACCAGACACCATTATTTCAGAGGTTGAAGGGGTACTTGGAACGTCCATTAGTACCGATTTTTCGAGAGTAAGTATTGAGTGCCAAAAGGGTTGTCGGAGAGGGAGTGATCGGATAATGGGCGCTGCTTCGCGTTCTCTTTGAGCGGCTAGAATATTATCATAGGACATGATTGGGAAGTGATGGAATCAATACATTTTTATGATCCCGTAATGGCTATGCTATCTCCCACATCACCTTTGCCAAACACTTCAATCATAGGCAGTGTGGGGCACACAATGAGGCTGATTGTGCTTCTCGTATTGTTCGGAAACCATCTTGCATATCGTGAGTAACATTTCAGTTTTCTAGAATTAGTTGCCTTCTGTGACGATATCTAAAGTATTGAAGTTGTGTCGTACGTGTTGGTATTTTATAAGTGTCAGAGATCCTAAAACGTTCTGGTTCAATGGCAAATACGTGCATGCAGTTGCTTCGTGGCAGCATAATAATCGTAATCATATCATATACCAAGACGTCCACCTCACCTATTTCCCTGTGGTTCGTTTGTTGATTTTAATCTTTCAAGATGAACTCCAAAACTATTGTCCTGTTATATACCATATTTTGCAACTGGGGTTTTGTGCTATTATTGGGTGGCGTTATAAGTATTTTTATGAACTTGCGAATCAGAAATCACCACAGACAACAGTGCATAATGGCAACTTCGATTAGGTGAAGTCAGACTTAGATTTAGACGGCGCCGTCTACATAGCAAAGCTTGTTGAGGATGTGGGCGCCGACGGCTATGTCCGATGTTTGATACATTTCTCATGATGTATTCTGCATGTATTTATAGAAACACGTCGTGCGACAGAATAATGTATAGATTAACATTAACAAGACTAAAACTGTGGGTCCATTCTTGGCTGTTCTATTGGCAATACCAATACTCAAAGCCCGATGCTCTCATGATATCTTTTGATGTACTCATGTGGATATGCATGTATAACTATAAATATATGACTGGATTACTACATGTATATTACGGGTCTCATTAATTGACAGCCGAAAACCTCAGTCGAAGGCCTCGTGTGTATAAATGTCACATTGTATATGTTCATGGTATACTGTAATCACTATTACCGTATGCCAAGATGTATTATGAAATACATTCTGTGTTTATTGATCGAATAAAAAAGTTAAAGAAATCCAGAAAGAGAGATAAACATACACTATTTTTGTATGTTACTAAATCTTTAGTTATCAACTGTTATTAAGGTTTATTCATCTCGTTCTTTGTTTTGCTGTCCATTCATCATTACATTGTAGAGAGCGTCTGACGAGACAACCATATGTAATAGACCAGTGAATATGTCTATTTTTAGACGTCCATATAATGAACATGTACTCATGGGCTTCATTTCATGTCAAATCTCATTGATCATATCTGTATAATTATAAACGCGGTGTTTTTATCATTAATATTCATTCAAACTATTCTTTACCTCATTGAGTTACGACATTTCAGCAGTCAACTCAGCGCCTAAAAAAATAGCAACTCTCAATGGACATTCCTGGCTCATGGGCCTAATTCAACACGACGTGCCCTAATATTCATCCTCTTCTTGGAATTTTCTTAGCAGAATTCATCTCGGCCCTTCCATTTGCTCTCCCTCCTTCTGCGATCCGTCGATACTGCAGCAAGCGCCTACGGAATAGCAATTTTCCTCAGACCTCTCCAGCAAAATTCATCACAGACCGTCCTCGGCCTCCGCCTCCCTCTCAGTGTCCTCCAATAACCTACAGCAAGCACCTACGGAGAGGCAATGCTCCTTGGACCTCCAAGTTGGGTGTTCTCGTCCTCTGGGTCCTATGCCCAGAGCCTTCACGTAGGCAAACATCACAACGGCTAACTAAAGCCTCCTCATCTGGGGCCGATTCCAGAACGAAACTTAACTTTGGGACTTAAGTTAAGTCCTCCAGGCGTTAAGTTAAGTTTTCAAGCTAAGTCGATTCCACAAACGCATTTTTGCTGAACTTAACTTAAGTAGCGTAAGTCGGATTTGGCTATCTGCCAAGGAATGTATAAGACATGACGAGACATTTGATCAGTGGTAAACGTACCTTACAACATGACTTTTATGAATTGTTTATGATTTTTCCAAAACTTCATCGAAAACGAAAGCATCACAAACGCGAAATGCGAGTGTATAGCGTCGTTGATTCCTAATCATAACGCAACAAGTGCTCTTTTCCCGCTTTACAATCATAACGTTTTTTGTTTTGTTTTTTCATAACGCTTTTTTCATAGCGCCTTCCAGAGCATTGCTCCTGTCTGGAAGGCTCCTTCTAGGTATTGACACCATTATGACCATAGCATTAATCCGGTGTCTTCTGATCGACGCCATCTTGAATTCACTAAGTTTGATTTAAGTCAGGTGGAGAGGTCACTTAAGTTTTGCAGGGTCTAGAGGACTTAAGTTTGTTTCTGGAATCGTTTTAGTCAACTTAACTCCTCCCGAACTTAGTTTTACCACTCAAGTTTCTTTCTGGAATCGGCCCCAGGAGTTAAAGAAAAATACCAAAGACAGTGTTCTAGTATTGCATGTACTTAATTAATGCATGAGGCAGAATTGGCAGAGTTGCGGCTCCACCCCAGCTTAATTATTTGGGTGAAACGGGCGCCAGAACAGAAATCGGAGACCGGGGCTTTCCCCTACTCATTGATAAATCCCCCTGCATACTACCATTATTAGAGTGATAGACAATATAGTACAAGTGCACAGCGCCCTGTCTTGTTATGCATTGGAACAGCACTGCGCGCAGAGTTTTTTTCGGAAGTCCCGACAATTTTCCTATACTTTACTATAAGCATTAACATCCGTCCCTCGAACGTCTCATTCTCGAATTGATCCCTGTGTCGAAGTGTTTTCTGTGTCCCCGATACGTATTTTCGGTCTAGCTCGAAGTCGAAAAGTTATATAATTAAAGTATATTTCTCAGTCTGATTACTTCAAAGAGAGTTAAAAACAGTTGTTTATAAAACATCAAAACATCCCCGCCCCACGTACAAAGCAGTCGGCAGTCTTTACCTCTCTCCTGCTTAAGCCACGACCAAAACGAGGCTGACTCCAATGATCAACGGACCGTGGTTGGTGTGCTTGTGATGATCTTGTGGCGGACGTACCACCCCGCATGTGATCACGGTCATTGATTGACTCAAGATAACTCATAAAAGGTGGTGCGCCCAAATAAAGAGATCAGTTTGGTCATAAGCTCTGCTCAAGAGTTTCTACTTCTCACTAGGACCACAATCTTAAATGATTTACCGACAAATGGAAGCCCGCATTCGAAGCTAAAGTTAATTAAAGAAATCTGGCCTTAGATTTATTATGAACTTTAATATCAAAGCACGCAACAATAATATCAAAGATGTGCGTTTAGAGCGTTTGTGTTCCGGGAGAAACAGTATAAATCTAACGACCACCACCAGTCTTTAGCATCATTAGTTCATCAGCGATTCATCATTCTATGGCGACAAAACGAAAGCTCGACGTGAAGATACTTGAGAACTTGAAAGCTACAACAACCTTCCGTGAAATCTTGTTTCCAAAACTTCAACTTTTGGCATTACTTTTTGATTTATATTTGTTAATTAAAAATTTCATTCAAAAAATCATAACGCATATCATCAATCCTAACGTCAGAACACATAACGGTCATATCATAACGGCCTCGATCTGTCCGTTGAAGTACTAGAATCTTTAAGACGAAGTATTTGAGCTAACCCCACGAACTTCGACGCATCGAGGTCTTACTGTATGATTATTTACAGCGGCCATCCTATTTCGGTCCCGTGATCGACTAGGCACAATTGCTCCAGCTCGATTTTTCACTGGTCTCCAGCGCTACTGAAAAGAAGCACCGGCACACACCGATGAAAACTCACCCCTATTTTGGTACATCCATTTCACTCGATTTCACATGACGTCACTCGGAATTCCCGAGATGGCTCAGAAAGCGAGGCGAGTGAAAATTAATTCACAGTATTTACTGAATACGACCAGTTGACTAAATGTTACTATAAATAGCAGCCAATGACATTCCACCTGTCATCGGTGTGTGCCTGTGTCATTATATATATGACCAGGGAACCAGTGAAGCTCGATTGTAAATATAATGTATGAATGGTCACCTCAGTGAGTCAGTAATTTCTGTTGTGTCTTGTATTTACGACTGAATGGAGATTACTGTTAGCAAGATGAAGGATAACAACTATGAAAGCGGTGTTATACATAGCTAATCCTTTGAACTATCGTAGATCAAGCCACTCAACACTCAATCAATCAAAAAGCTACATAAAAAAAAACCAACAATTATGCACTTGTAAACCGCAACGAGCTTTGCTTCTAGACGGTTCGATCACATATTTTCCCTGGTTGTAAGACCCTTTATTATTTTTGTAAACATGCAGCCAAGTGTGCTTCTGAATTAGTTATGAATACTAATATACTTCTTCTTGAAAACATTCTGAAATGATATATAGAATAAAAGTGTTGTTTGTGTGTTGTTATCAATTTGAATTACGGCCTTCTTTCTTCTACTTCTTTTCCTACTCACAATATTATTATGAATGCAAAGCACCAGGCTTCTAAAAATGTTTTTGGGAATGCTCTATGCTCTTGCTAAGCAAGGTTGAAAATTTCCAATTACAAATTTCACAATGAAAGAACGTGATATAAATTTATCAAATTTCAATGCATTTACTATTCATAAAATTAATCGACATAGCACATCTACTGAGAATAATATCAAAATTGAAAAAAATCTTGTATCCGTATAGCTTCAACAATAAATGAGCTATGATCGATCCCGTTCGTAAATTTGGAACTTCAAATTTCAATGGAAGGTGTTAATTAAAAAAAAAAAAAAACTTTAACAAAGCAATCATTATTTATATATATATATATATATATATATTAAAAAAATTCTACAACAAAGCAATGCATGTAGTTTTTTTCAGGTACATTATTATATACATAATACAGACATAATAACTATAACATCCCAGCAAACATCCGACGTTTGCCCAACGTCGGCTGGACGTCCGAATTAGGTCGGACGTCAGATGGAGGTAACCCAACGTCCACCAGACGTCTTGTTTGGTCCGAGTTTAGCCCAAAATTAAACAAAAACCAAGTCACCCAACGTAGTGATTTGCTCCTGTAGTCGGAGTGGCTTAATTGGCTGGTATAATTATGTGACTGATTAAGTACATGTATAATTATGTTTATGACACACAATCCTTCGGGTTTTTCTCTTGCTGAAAGTATACCGCTATAATGACACGCACCCGCATTTCGGAGCAGTTCATTTCTCGTTATGAGAGTGATACAATATTGTTATTATACTTATTATCTTTAATATATATGCATTTCATGGTTGTCTCAAATTTCCACTTTAGGTCTTGTAAAATGGGACAAATCCGAGGGGTTCTGCATGACCAGCACCCCCCTGCAATCGTTGCACCTTCCTCTCCCAGATTGTCAGATCAGTTGTCTCTCCAACCCAGAATGCCGTGTGGTCCAAATGAGTACATCTGGTAACTGCTATCTCATGGCTTGGACAATGGCAAATCGAATAGATGAGTATGAACCAAGGATTGGTTGGGATTATTACGAATACAACGTTATTGAAATTGGTGAGTATCCTGGCTATAAGTGCAATTAACCAATAATTATTGACTGATTTTTATATTCAGCTAAACCAATTTGGAGCTTGACCGCCGGATATCGCATCGACTCAGTGGACGAAAGTTTCTCAGCACTCTCGTTGGCTGAATGCCAATACCAGTGCCTGACCTTTCCTAAGTTTGTTTGTAGGTCAATCAGCTTCGAAACAGGAAACTGTAGTCTGCATCGCTTCACAAAGGCGTCACATCCTGGGCTTTTGTTGGCTGATCCGCAAACCCCCAATTACGATTTAATAAGAGGTATGTTGTGGTTTATTTATAAGGTTTGCATTCTTTACAACTCGTGAAGTATATCAGAGTCCAGTATTTGGTGGATCGAATCGTTAGCAACCAGGACTCAAGGTTATGATGATGTGATTTTGTATGAACAAAACAGAGAAGATTGCAAGACTGCTTGTGTCAATGAAATCTCCATAACATGCAAACATGCTGAGTTTGCACAATTCAATCCCGAATACGGTGGGCAATGCCTAATGGGAGAGGTATCTCTGGCAGAAATCTCAACCATGGCCGGGGATTTTGGAATCCACGTGTACGAACCACAGGAGCACACCTTCACACCAGGTAAACATGCCAATTTTATGTTGATTATCGCTTGCAATCCGTACAACGCAGAACAATGTCCGAGTGAGGTTTGGGTCAAGCGAGGTTCACACTGTCATCTGGCGTCATGCAACACTGGGGACATGCAGCACGCGAGAGAACAATGTTCTTCTTTTGGGGCAACTGTGGCATCGGTGCATGACGTCAATGAGGAGCTCTTCGTTGAGTGGCTGGCTATGAGTGAGCAGAGCATTGATGGAATTTCTTGTGGCGTAAATGGATCCATGTACCTGGGGCTCACCAGCAATGGAATAGGTAAGCAACTGATTGGTGTAGTTTATCATTGTTTATATAATGTTTGCTTGCTCAATTAGGCTGGGTGTGGGACGATGATTCCACGTTCGACTTTAACAACTGGGGTACAGGAGAGCCAAGTGATGATTCAGACTCAAGGTGTGTTGTACTAGTCACCCCAGAGAAGGTTTGGAATGATGTACCCTGTAACATCACAGCGGGATACATATGCAAATTGAACGTCACAGGTTAGTGGTGCAACATTCAGATTAACGGAGGTCCGTCTATTATGAAATCATCATCAATCGTGACTGGCAAAACTGACAACTGAAATAGCTGGTGATTACCGTCGAGAGAGATGATGGCAATTTTTGACATAAACATACCAGTAATATATTTCGTGTTACGATTATCAATTACAAAAATTAGTGGGATATCTTCTGTGAAACCAAACAAGATCTTCTGGTAATTGCTTTGATTTCTGATACTTTTATTCATTTACTGTAGCTGTGTTATTAATTGTCCTTAGCTCTGGCAGTTCCGACTGCAGAGGCTGTGTCGAGAGGGCATCAGAGAAGACTCGTGATATTGAGGTCGTCCAATTTCTTCACGCTCATGAAAACTTTCGTTGTTATCTTAATGATTCGCTGATCGAAGGCAGTGAAGCATTGTGGGTTTCTAGTGATGTCGTAGTAATCATTATATGAAGATGTAAGTAACAAAACCCCCTGTGTGGTATTTACCCCAAGAAGAGATCGAGGATGCTACAACGTATGTATTGAATATTGATACATTGTTTGCATTGACATCCATTAAGATTACATTCACACAGATTCATCCAGAATTGAAACAACGTGTGGCCGTTTCATGCGGTACATTTGACCAGAAAGGAATGTGTGCTTGAGGTAAATATAGTATGTAGTAGAAATTGTTTACTATATTAATTTTATGACCACGGAACTGATTCTTTTCCTGGACGGTGTTTTTGGTTCGACATGGTGGCTCACAATATCCGGAAGATTGTGCCCGGATGAATAAACAATAAACACATGATCCTCTTTTATTTCCTCCCAAATGTGCATCTGATATCATTGCTCGCTTTGAAGTGAACAAACTAACAAGCGCAAATAATGCATCCACAGGATGGGGAATATTTTGACGTATTCTAAGCTTCCTAACTAATAATTTGATAGTGACTTGCACACAACTAATTTCCATTCTAGTAAATCGAATAGAGATTTTTTTTTAATCTCTATGTCACTTTGTTTGTGGCATGCGTCTCCGTCCGTCCCCGAATTTGTCTACGCGATAGCTGATATGACGAACGTGCAAAAGGCACCAAAATGCACATGAATTGTGATAATGGCAATGCCCATCCTATTGAAGCAGAAATACATTATAGCATGTGTATTATCGTATTCTATGATCATAACGCATGTTCTAATGTCCTTATCAATCTCGATTTGTCATGTCTATTTTGAGTATTTATTCCTTGGGTGAATCCAATGCTGTTTCGAATGCGCGCCAGTCTGCTGAGCGATGTCCGTTATGACTCACGCATTTTTACTACTTATCGTTGTTTAAGTTTTTGTGCCCAAACAATTCGGTAAGCATTATTGTTCTTTTGTTATTCATGTATTCATTGATTCATTCTATTTGTTACAGTGACGTTGCCTGATAACTGACACAAAGATATTAAATGAAGCTCGTGCTTCATCTGAGAGCAAACGTCGTTCCCTATTTCATCGTATTCGTCAGAAGTCAACACAGTCACGATGTGGGCTCAAGATCAATGAAACCGTTGAAACGTAATCAGCATGACAACACCGGCCGAAGTCAAGAAGGCAAGAAGCAATGCCAAGAGGTTGGTGACTCGACAAACAAACCGGCTGCTGAGATGTGAAATCGAAAAGCTTGACCTTGACTGTGAGAAAAAAAAACCCCAAAGCTTTGTTTCTAGAATTTGAAGAGGTACATTATGAATATGCAGAAATCGCAGAGGATGAGTCGGGCGAGTACTTTAAGGAAGTGCAAAAAAAAGGTACTTACAGGCAATGACAGAGTCGAAAGTCTCGAAAAAAGAAAACGTCGAAGTCCCTGCTCAGACTGTATCATCATCTTCAGTACCATCATCGTCATGTGCAAACGAGACTGCATTAGCCCTGTTACAATTGCCCAGAGTGGAAATGGAACTTTTCGATGGAAGTCCCCTCAAGTACCATGCGTTTTCACTCATCTTCGAGGAGATTGTGGAGGCCGTTGTGAAGGACAACCGAGCAGCGTTAACCAGGTTATTCCAGTGCATCAGCGGTGAAGCGTACGACACCATTAAGAATTCTGCTCTGATTAAGGGTGATTCGTCTTTTGGGCAAGCAAAAGAAATTCTTCGAAAACGGTTCGGTGACGAACACATCAACGTCAACGCAGTGGTCAACAGTGTTCGTGGAGGAGGCAAGGCGAATTCGGCGGAAGAGTGAAATGTGAGCAATGCGAGTGAATCTCTTTTGAACGTGACAAAGGTCAATGGTGTAAGGGCAGGAATTTTGTGTGTTGTTGTTGTCATCGATGGCAAAGATGGTATGCACAAATGCAAGGCGATTGTAGATTCCAAGTCAACAGCCAATCTTTGTACCAAACGTCTTGCAATCAAGCTGATGTTGAAATGTCAGCTATCCAATACTCTTTTGAATGTAGCTACAGTTACCTATGCTGAGAAAAAGTGATAAAATCAAGCAAGCGAAGGTGTTCAATCAATCGATGTCAGATCATATTATTGCAAAGGATATTCTGACAGTTGATTCCATACCATTGTCGATGAATTCTCTGTTTAGTCGTTCCGACCTGTCGGATTTTGATCATTTGAATCACGTTATAATTCCGCAGGTGACAAGTTCCGATGAGATCGATTTGCTGATTGGTTCCGGAGTTTCAAAGGCATTTCATTCTCATGAAGTGAGACGAGGAAAGGATGATGAGATCTTTGCTGTGAGACTCACTCTCGGTTGGGATCTTGCTGGTTGTAAGTCTGGAGCAAAGTTACCAGGCATGGACACTCACCGACTCTATTGAAGGTCAATCTTGTCCATTGAATAATCTATCTCGCATGTTTTCGAATGATTGTTCTGATTGTACGTTGTTTGATTCCAGGAAAGGCCCATCAATTGATGATCAGGAAGCAGTGTGATTGGTTGAATGGTCCAGTGTTTTTCAAGATGGTCAGTTCTGTGCCGGCATACCGTGGAGACAAGACCCAAGCAATCTATCATCTGGCAAAGGAGTTGTTCTCAATCGGCTTCGTGTACTCGAATGTCGATTACGCCAAGATGCTGTTTTGCGTGAGTTGTACACTGCTGAAATGAAGAAGTTCAATGATTGTGGATATCTTGATTTGAGTTCTTCTTCCGATACCAACTCTGCCCTCTCTACTGGGGTCTTCTCTGCCCTCTCTACTGGGGACTTATCTGCCCTCTCTACTGGGGTCTTCACTGCCCTCTCTGCTGGGGTCTTCTCTGCCCTCTTCCGGTCTGACGCAAATGCCACTCAACGTACCGTCATTGAGCGGATCTGGAGGGTCGTAGACCCAACGTCGGGTCGCAATGCCACATGACATATCTTCTTCATACGTCTCATCATCCACGTCATTCCCAGGGACTAACGCCACTCCTGGCAAGGGGGGCGATTAGTGAGGGCCACGGTGAGGTCCCCTTCGTACAAGTCGCAGACGATGGGCACTTTGCACAGCTGATAGGTTCCGCGGCTCTGGTGAATGCCAGTCACCGTGACAGTGGTGCCGGTCATCTGAGGTGACCACCCGGTGGGCAGCGCATCTCGACTCAAGAAACTCAGAGTTGATCCGGTGTCTCTCAAAGATCAGCAGATGGTTTCTGCGCAATGTATACTATGGTAATGTGAGGTAATTCTACTTGGGATTTAGAGGTTGAAAGGTGTTGAAACGCATAAGATGTTCGCTGTGGCTACTTCCAGATCTGCCGCGATGCACGGAAGGAGGCTTGGTTTCATACCGAAAATTCAAATTGAGGCGATTAATCGCCGGCGCTAATGGCTGATCGTTGAATTCATGATCATTGCATGTAACTTCCAGTTTTATATACAGTTGTATCTCCGTCTGTATATGAGAATATTCAAACGGCATTTTGTCTAGGTAAACTGCCTCTTCAAGGATTTTGTCACTGTTCTTTCTTACGCATCAGGAAGAGTTATACAGCTCGATCACAGATAATCATTATTTATGCAATCATAAAGCGAGGGGTGATAAAAGTGTTATGATTAGGATAATTAAGGAACATCAAAAGAAAAAAAAAGAAAAAAAAAAAATGATCGAGTCACAATAGGGTGAAGCTGCATTTTCCAGTTTTAATTATATCGCTTTCAACATAGTTTCACTCAGATTGTTTTTGTTTCATGGCCACTGTGGTTTTTGGTACGTTAAATGTCAACAATATTTTCAAGTTCAGTCGAAAACTATGTTTTATTTCCCATGAGAAAACAACGAAGAATTGAAAAAAAAAAAAGAAAAACAAAAAAACAAAAAAACAAACAAACAAAGGTAAATTCAATAACACAAGAGTATTTATTCATGGTTGATGTTAAACGTTATGCTTGCTCCTGGATTGTTCAGCCATCTCCGATATTAGCGTAAAAAAAATCCTCGTGAAATAAGCCTTTTTTTCTTCTAAAATACATAGTGGGCCAAAAGTAGTCTATCTACTCCATGTGAAAGATCTGAGACATGTGAAAGAATTGAAAATAACAAACACAAACAAAAACAAAGGTAAATTCAAAAACACAAGAGTATTCATTCATGGTTGATGTTAAACGTTATGCTTGCTCCAGCGGCAATATACTCCTGAATTGCTCGGCCATGATATTAGCGTAAAAATAATCCTCGTGAAATATGCCATTTTTTTTTCTTCTAAAATACATAGTGGGCCAAAAGTAGTCTATCTACTCCATGTGAAAGATCTCAATGCTTTCCAATGATGCTACGTATTTCTGTGAAAGTGTTACAAAACAGATCCCAGTGTAAAATTACACAAAGATAAGAAAAATAAATACTTGGTATGTCTGGCAAGCTTTGCTGCTATTCCTATCATTTCTATTCAAGTTCATCAACACTTATGCCGATTTATCTCAATTAACAATTTTATTATTTAATTAGGTGGCAAAATATTATCGGGATTATATTTTGTGTGAGTTTGAGGCTAGTGGTAGCATTCTTAATTGCCAAATTACACAATTTTCCACGAGCGTCTGAAATTGAGCGCTGAATTCATGATCATTTCACGTATAACTTCCAGTTTAATATACAGTTATATCTCGTCTGTATATGAGAATATTCAGACGACATTCTGTCTACAATCGACCGTGCCCCGAACATATTATTTTAATGATGTGTTTTCAGCATAAAAGCATCGTCGGACGAGCTCAGTGGCTTGAGTGGATGGTAAGGCTCGCACAATTATTTTTAATATTCTGGAGCCGACTCCGAATGCAAAGCATTGTGAATGTTGCACAAAACTTGGAACTGGATCTGTTTCTCCACTGGGAGCCAATGCAGTGACGCTAGAATAGGTGTTATGTCTTCACGTTTAGTAGTTCGTGTTCTTGTTAGATTTCGCGCGGCATTGCTTTGCATTATTTGTAGCCGACGTATTTGGCATTTTGGATGAGCAAAGAGGAGGCCATTATAGTAATCGAATCTTGAAATCACAGTGGCATGTAGTGCTAGTGTGCTTGCTTTTGCTGAGAGATATTGACGTACTTTTGCGATTTTTCGAATGTGAAAGTAGCCACTTTTCACCACGTGGCATTGGCCATTATACGCTTGAACTTGCGTCAGCTCAATATGCAAATGAGGGCGTACGTACGTAAGCGAGTACGTCGAGTTCAGCCGACCGTGGGGGTCGAGGTCCCGGGTTCGACACCCGATCAGGCCACGGGCGTTATGATTGTGAATTACAATTGTAATTCTTCGGTGACTCTGCAGTGCTGCCCAACTGCGTAACAAGGCCGGGCGCTGTGTACTACTGTCTATGGTGGTATGCAGGATAAAGAACCCTTTGGATTTATCGATAAGAGTAGGGTGAAACCCCGGTCCCGGGCCTTCTGTTCTGGCGCCCGTATCACCCGAACGGGTTGGGTGGAGCCGTAAAACCCCAATCACTCACTCACTCACGTCGAGTTCACGGTTGAGGCAATTAACTGCTACATGTATATATACCGGGCATCTATATTTTGTGTCGAATGTCTAATATGAAGAACATTTTGTTACATGTAAATGTAATACTCTTCACTAAAGTGAAACACTTTCTTCTGCCTTAGGATATGCATTTCAGTGATGAATGCACTGAGGGGGGAAGTTAATTAAGTAACGATCGTGATCATGTGCTTCGTGTGGATCTCTTAAATTAAATCCAGTTGCGGAACTGCAGAAGCTGACAGCCGCTAAAAGATTCATTTCAACAGAATAAATCTTCAGTTGTGTATTATTATGTCCTATGGCCATTGGCTACATACTAGTATCCATGGACATTTGTTCCTGACTTCATTTTCTCATATTCAGTAGTCAGATTATCGATTTTTTCTGCCCTTTTACTAACTTTTCATTCTGCTTTTTGGGTTCTCAGAAATGCTTAAACTTCCTATTTTGGCATCCCTGATTTGAATTTTTTTTTTTCCGGGGGACGCAATCCCGGACCCCCCTAGCTTCAAGTGCTAGCTTCAAAATATTTTCATGTCTTTTCTTCGAAAGTCAATCCTGCTGTATAGTCAACAAAAACATTCACCTTTTGCAAAGTGACATTGGGATGCATATTTGGACGATTCAACGGAGTGAGCTAGCTACCAGACACCATTATTTCAGAAATTGAAAGGGTACTTGGAACGTCCATTAGTACCGATTTTTTTTAGAGTGAGCATCGAGTGCCAAAAGGGTTGGCGGAGAGGGATTTATCGGAGGAAAAGGCGCTGTTTGGCGTTCTCTTTTAGCGACTAGATTATTCTCAAAGGGCATGATTGGGAAGTGATGGGATCAATACATTCTTATGATCCCGTAATGGCTATGCTTTCTCCCACATCACATTTGCCGAACACTTCAATTATGGGTAGCGTGGGGCACACGATGAGGCTGATTATGCTTCACGTTCTGTTCGGAAACCATCTTGCATATCGTGAGTATCTTTTCAGTTTTCTAGAATATTTTGTCTTCTGTGACGATATCTAAAGTATTCCGGTGTCACGCGAAAACTTTCCATCCTACGAAAAGTGGAAGCACATATAGTATATGCGTACACATTATCACTGTTATAGGCGGTTAAGAACTATATATCATATATATATGATAATAGCCTCCAAAACAAGTGACATTACTACAGAGAAGTATATTTATATCGGACAATTAAAACCCCATTAAGCATTAATCAAGAAAATAAGAGCTTATTTCTAATAAGACAGTTTAAAAGTTGAGTGGCGTAACTTTTAAGGCCGTGGCTGTTCGTCCGGTACCGTATTAGGAGCTTGTAGGCTCCTCGTCCCGTACTGTATTAATTAGGAGTACGGAGTCTACTCGTCCGGTGACGTACACAAACACTCAACAAAGAAAATTCTTCAAGTATCTTTAGCTTGCACTGAGTCTCATTAATTGATTGGTCAATTGTTATGCAATTATGTGAAGTACCCGGCAATTCTCTTAGCAAATTTTGCTGAGATAACCATCCGCACTGAACGAAAAGCTAGTGGCTTTGTGACCTTCATCCCTCACTTAACACTGACTG
This sequence comes from Capitella teleta, assembly GCA_000328365.1. Lineage (NCBI taxonomy): Eukaryota > Metazoa > Annelida > Polychaeta > Capitellidae > Capitella > Capitella teleta. The sequence goes on along the minus strand of KB312172.1, from coordinate 28,504 downwards.
GAATTGCATGCTCAACACACTGTACTAATATTCTCACAATCTTACATCAGACCATATTTCCAACAAAAAACTTAACCCTTTAAAACTGCATACAATGAAGAAATCACAACATTATAATTAATATTCCCATAAAAACATATAAGGACCCTCTAATTCGCGATGCTCTGGGCAATCATAACGCACTTCAGTGACTCGATCTCTAGATTGAGAATAGAGGACCTCGCTGAACCATAAAAACTGCAAAATTAGTGCGTTTATTTCATAAATAAAGCATAATTAATAGTACGTTTTCAAAATCTTACATACCATTGTTATTTGCCTATTATCTGATCTCTGCTCCGCTCACAACAAGCAGCTAGTGCAC
>KB312172.1:5075-22043 GCA_000328365.1 Capitella teleta | reverse complement strand
ATGTAGGTTATTTTTGGTTAGGTTAGGTTAGGTTAAGTTATTATTGGTTAGGTTAGGTGTAAATTTTTTGGTTATTTAACGTTAGGCAAACGTGATACACACGTGCCGGTAATTGTACATATGCAGCTAATGGTTGATGAAGTTTGGTAACTTAATATGAGATTAGACGTATGCAGTGGCTTTAATTAGGGTTCGTTAAAACAACATGATGTGCATGTATATCATGTTACTATGTAGGTTATTTTTGGTTAGGTTAGGTTAGGTTAAGTTATTATTGGTTAGGTTAGGTGTAAATTTTTGGTTATTTAACGTTAGGCAAACGTGATACACACGTGCCGGTAATTGTACATATGCAGCTAATGGTTGATGAAGTTTGGTAACTTAATATGAGATTAAACGTTATGCAGTGGCTTTAATTAAGGTTCGTTAAAACAACATGAGGTGCATGTATATCATGTTACTATGCAGGTTATTTTTGGTTAGGTTAGGTTAGGTTAAGTTATTTTTGGTTAGGTTAGGTGTAAATTTTTTGTAACGTTAGATAACGTTACAGTAACGTTACCTAACGTTACCATGGTAACGTTAGATAACGTTATTGCCCCCATCCTGAGTAACGTTAGATAACGTTATTTTGTAACGTTAGGGAAGGTTACCTACACGTGTCTCCCACGTTTGCCTAACGTTCTGTGTTTGCTGGGCTGTTGGTGGTCACTGGAGATAATGCAGAACTATATGATGTCAGCATGGATGTCAATGTGTTGCCAGTGGGGTCGTGTGACATCAGTTTGACCCGATTGCCAGCGGGGAGAAGCGGCATCGATGACTGGGATGCTTTTTTGCAGGAAATATCAACGAAATGAACAGCCAGCCCTTGCTAGTTGCACAAAACGTTGATCCTTATGCACGATAAGCACTTACCCTTAAGGAAAAGCCTTCTGAGAAGGGCACCAATTACATAACACTTTTTGTAGTCTTTAGGTAAGACATGCTTGTTTTCTTGGCATATTGCTGCAGGCAAATGAAAGGCTGGGCAAAGAGAGATAACACCGACAACTGCGCATTATTTCGATGTGTCATCTGACTGCATAATGCTTAATTGATGCTTATAGAACGTTCGGCAATCGCATTTTTTAAAACTCTTTGTTAGAAATGCATCTTTTGGGTATATTTAACTCCCATTGCATTATTTTATTGTGTGACGTTAACGTTATGTTATATGTCTTCATTGTCTCAATACTGAATTCTTATGTAAATACAGTGTAATATAAATTTTATTTATACATTTTTTTTCGCGTAATCAGAGATAAAAGATAAGGGGAGATACCACATATCTATTGTGTGACGTCACAAAAAGCTACTACGCCAATTTTTGCGTATGAAAAATGACGTCGCCATTTAAAAGGGTTGACAGAACTGAGCGCTGGCTATCGAACACTGTTTGCTTTAATGCCTGCTTTCAGATTCTGCTGTTCCTAGCTGTCTGTTCGCTTTTTGACTCTTTGAATGCATCAATCTTTATTTGAAAGGCCCAGTATATTCAAGCCTTTTCTGATTTCACTAACTTCAGGTTAATTACGCTCAGTGGAGTCGATGATTTGTTCATTTCACTAACTTCAGATAATAGGCTCGACAGAGAGCTGGGTTTTGCTTTCATTTGCTTGCAGCTGACTGACAGTTTAACGAGTGAATAAATGCTCATCGATCTCCCCTCATTTGAATGACTTCCAAATAAACAAAAGTTAGCTCACATATATAACTTATGATTATGCATATATGTATACGGCACTAATTGTACTTAAAGAAAAAAGATCACCCTTATTTCTTTTTCAAAAAGCAATAATTTATTTTCTAAAAGCATGTGTTCACTGATTGAGCTTCTTACATTTATTCAGCTCACTACCTTTCCTACACTGGTTCATCTATATGTTGCAAACTTTCACGGAATGAAAGAATCTTGTATAGCAGAAAATATTGAGAAATTTGTCAACATCTGACAGAGCATGATGATCACAAACAAGGCTCGAAAAATAAAAAATGCAGGAGGATAAAAAAGATGAAATAATGAAACGACGAGGATGCTGGGAAACAAGGGCATCATTGATGTGTAATTTATAAAAATGGTCAAATGAAATGGCCAAGTCTCTGAGGGGCAATGATGTGTTAATTAATGAGGCTCGACTCGGTGAAAGCTTTCATCTTGGTGAAGGTGGAGAGTGGGGCGTTTTGATCCACGAATTTGTCAAGGCAACTAGCTCATTAAATTGCTCGCATGGAAGAATGCATACGGCAAGTTAGATCCTGGATGTGCGACAACCACTTGAAGATGAACGAGTCGAAGACTGAATTCCTCGTTCTTGCAGGCAAGCACACAGCAAGACAGATCAAGTGGCCATCGCGTTTGTGACACGTACCTCTGATGCTCCGAGTCCACAGAACAGTTCCACAGAGTGGGGAACTGATGCTAATGGATGTTTCTGGATGCATGGATCGCCAGAATTGGCGTGTCTTCATGTTGATGACTCACACGTGTGCTGCGTGGTGGCTTGCCCATTGGATGCCTGATCGATGACAACAAGTGAGAGCACACAAGTCATTCAGTTGGCCCTCCAACTGTACATGAGTCTACTTGGTGAGGACTGCTTTTACGGGCGAGGACCTCTGGGACCACAAGTTATTCTCACGGATGATAGCGCTGCTGAAAGAGCTGCTCTCCAATCAGCATACCCTTCAGCAAACTTGCTCCTCAAGTACATTTCAGCACTGCTGGCATTTTGGCGATATGTGTAGGACGGTATAAGAATGGAATCCCACGGGGTGATAGGCCTCATGCCAATGCTTACCTTAAACAAATGGTCTATGCTCGTACCGAAGAGGAGTTGGAGAGCATCTTTCATGAAGTATCAGAGGACATCGTTGTATAATGGTACATGTACCAAATGCCGGCCATGTCTTAACATGAATTTTTTTTCATATTTTTCGTTTTGTGTCTGCAGATATCCAAAACTGCAAACCTGCAAAATATTTTTGATGGCCGAACGCTATGGGCATTGTGTTACCGCATTCAGTTACCAGTTCGCGGCAATCAGACCAACAATTTTCGTAAAGCTGCAATGCGCGTGCTCAAGGACAAGGTCATGAATCGAATTACCAAAGCATTCAATGCTCCACAGCTGCTTCATTTTCTTACCACCCGTATGGAAAAGTGAGCGCAGGATTCAGCTGTTGTTTAATTGTACTGATTTCCTACTTTCAGACACTATCAGAATCGTCTCATCAATATAGCTTACAACCATCTGACAGGCAGCAACACATCTCGTTTTTCTGGAAATTAAGCCCTCAACAATTGATCCCAAAGGAATAAAAAAAAACTTGATGAAAACGCATTTCAAGTACCAAGCGAAAGTGATTCCACTGTGATGTACAATGTAGATGTCGCTGTCGGCGTTTGCACCTGTTATGTCGGAATGACAGGCGCACCTTGCAAGCGCCAGTTTATTGTCACGGAGACCTACAAGATATCCACGCTGAACTTTTTGCCTGTCAAAAGCCCTGAAATGCGAAGGTTTTTCTATGAACTTGCTGTCGGACCAGGTAGTGTGGTGCCAGCTGATTTTTTTGCCTCCTTGAGGAAAGGAACTGACCTTCATTCACCTACTCCCACCATGCATTTCTTCTATGGAGGAAGGTGTGGCAGACTGTGTTATCAATGCAGAGGCTGAGCGCGAGGTAGATGATCTCATTGATGAAGACAGCTTTGCTTGAATAGCAAGGAGTGTCCAATCTTGGCGAAGATACAGAATCTTGGTCAATCACATTAAATGGCGGTCGCTGAATTAAACCACGCCTCCGTGATCACCAACGTGACCCGTATTTAATATCTCCCCTTATATTTTATCTCTGTGCGTAATTATTAATCTGTTTCAATTATCGAATAATGCTGAGTCATTCTTATAGTAGTCAAATTATATCAAATATTAACTCGACCATTGGCACAACTACATATGTTTGAAAGCTAGGTCTGTAATTGTGTAGTGAAACAGGACGGCCTAAGAATACACGTAATGATTGCGTGTTTTACGCTGAATATTACATAACCAGGAGAAACTGTGACCGGGAGATAAACATGATCCCTGTTTTGCTTGCATTGAAGCGCATAGCCCAAATCTCTGCCCATTTGACTGCAATTCGCAGGTATTCTTCGAACGCAACAACAGTGAGGTTTCTTACTGTTGCTTGAGTATGATATGGGGCGGACTCAACGGAAGCCATGTGTATTAAATGATTGATAAGATAAATCACACGCAAACTAATATTGCGATTTCCCTGTCACAATTACGCATGTATTCGTCTACAGAAGACCAACACCACCAATTAATGAATGCAATTGAAATAACATTTTATTGAAAACAAAGTCAGAGTAACTGTTGAAAAACATTGTGAAAATTCGAGCAGACGGAAGGATTGTCGCAGTGGCACAGCACAAGTGTCCACTTGCAGATATCACTGATCAGAGATCGAAGATTCCATTTATCACAGAATTAAACAATTATCTTCATCCCTCATCTGAGAAGTAAAAATGAAAATCAAATAAATGAAAATCAAATAAATGAATCAAACAATATAATTTCAGCAGACCTACCTGAATTAATTCTCCTTTTGCTCACCTGCAAAAGAAATTAACTTATTACAATCAAATTTTTTTACAGGTTATAAAACTACTGTACATAAATAGCACATATCATTATATGCATAGATAAAATATACAGGATACATGAATTAGTGAAGCCATTCAGACTATTGTTTTCTGTACTATTTATAAAGCAAATCAGTGATGAATCAGCCGTGACCAGATCAATTGCATGAGGATAAAAAACAGTGATCTACAGCAGGTAAGAGCATCAGATTCACAACTGAATTGATTCGATGCCGTTGTAATTATTGGAGCAATCTGATTAGAGAGTTTCTTCGCTTTGTTTCTCACCCTCAGCCTCCTCATCTTTCTTCTCATCTTCCGCTGGTGCCGGTGAGGATGGTTTAGACCCAACTGCAGGGGTGACAGGTGTGGATTCTACCGCAGGCGTGGTAGGTTTGGATCCCACCGCAGGGGTGGCAGGTTTAGACTCTGCTGCTGGGGTAGCGGGATTACCAGCAGTTGTTGGCGAAGCAGGTTTCGATTCTCCCTCGGGGGTTGCAGATATAGACCCAGCAGCCGGGGTGGTAGGTTTAGACCCAGCTGCAGGGGTGGTAGGTTTAGACCCAGCAGCCGGGGTGGTAGGTTTAGACCCAGCTGCAGGGGTGGTAGGTTTAGACCCAGCTGCAGGGGTGGTAGGTTTAGACCCAGCTGCAGGGGTGGTAGGTTTAGACCCAGCAGCAGGGGTGGTAGGTTTAGATCCCGCTGCAGAGGTGGTAGGTTTGTCTTCGCCCGTTGTGGTTACTTCTCCTGCTTCACCAGATTCATCTAAATGTCACGGAAAATAAAAAAGCCACATGCAGCTACACTAAAGCAAATGAACATGCTGTACGACTACATCGTGAGATAAGTCACAACGGGAAATACCCATGATCCAATCAGAGAAACAATTAAATCAAATAGACACAAAAACTCCAAAAGGACTCTAATTAGAAATATGATGTAATTTATAATGGAATACAATATTTTATGTTCTCTTTTTGTGATCCCTCCCTGTTTTTCACCATAAAGAAAGCGTTTACAGAAGCCATTGGACATGCAGCTGAATCACGTGATCACTTACTCGCAAGATAGACTTTCTCACCCCCATGCGTCAGATCTGACTCACTTTCTGCTTTTGCCGCATCATCACCTTCAAACGAGTAACACAAATTTGATTTCAATACAAATATGGCCTCAGAATAATGAGCTAGATATACTCACCCTCCTCCTTTGCTTGACTTTGAGCCACTATTGAGTGGGAAGAAAAAAAAAAAGAAAGAAAAAAAAAACAATTATAAAGTAATAAATCAAATAATTTCCTTGCTGTGATAAAATTCGAAAAGGTACAACAAATTGGGTAATTAATTGACACATGCAGAGAAAATGGCGGAAAAATTCTGTGGCGTTAATTTTCCTGAAGGAGAAAATTCAATCAGAGGGGGTTAGAGAACGTTGGGAAAACATACAAGACGAGACAAGAGAAAGACGCACTTGGTTAATGACTGGGATAACAATGCAATATGAGTTCTACAATAGAAAGAAACACGGAAGAAATGAATTAAGAAGAGAAGAGAAAAACATATGTTAAGTAAATCACATAATTATCATACAGATTTATATAGATTTGATTTTGTTAGAAGTGCTCAATGGCTGGCTATGGTGGAAATCAGGCTTTCACTCGGGTAGAACAAATTAATGTCAGACATATTTGGTATTTCGTGCAGATAACTTCCCAGTGCGACACAGAAGGAGAGGTGAAATGATTGATGGGTGCATAGGAAATGCTGAGTGAGAATGAGGGTTCAGTGAAGACGTGCCTCCTGTTCGTCCCTCCTCTTTGGCTGCTTTCTCCTCCTGCGTTGCCTCCTCATTTTCTTCAGCCGATTTCACTTCTTCCACTGCTGGTGTCAGAGCAGTTGGCTCTGAGTCTGAATCACATAACAATCTTCTGAAACTGCCTTAACTTTTGTTTCTTGTAAATGTATGTCAGTTTATTTTCTATCTGCATGCCATGAGTTTAAAAGGCTTTTGAATATTCATTAACAGCAGAATATGTGTAACGATTGTGATTACTGCTTGCCAAAAATAAGCCAATAAGAAAAAGAAAAAAAAGTCCTTTACAAAATCCGTGAGTGAGATATCCGAATAAACTAACCAGGACATATTTATGGAAGATCATCTTTAGACACACATACAAGAGAAACTATAGAATTTACATACTACATATGTACCAGAATACCAGAATTGGAGAATACATCAACAGTATTGTGAGTAGCGATTGACAAAGTTTTTATTTGGATAGCTAAAGTCAGAAGCTCATTTCTCAACAGCCAATAATATTTCAAGTCCTCATAAAGCTTTGCCCAACGCTGATTATACTCATCTGATAAGAAAATTGAAATTTGAAACGAGGAAAGAAGCGGGGGAAAATGTTGCAACAGAAAAATGAAAATACCTGATGAAGCCTCTTTTCCGTTGTCATCGCCATCTACAAAGAGAAAAATCATGCAAAATATTAACTCAGCTTACACAGATCATGCATCAAACAATCAAGAACAACAAGGACATGCAATATTGGCAAACATGAGGAGAGGGGACCAGGGAATGATGCAGTGCTGTTGGATGGAATACTTGAGTGTCGCTGAAACCAATGCAGTGGTGAGTACTGGAGCATGCTGCATGCTGGTGGCCGGACAACACAAGCATACCTGACAGGGAGGACGTTGAACCTGCAGAGGACGCCTTCCCCATGGACATAGCGCTCTTGCGACTCTTAAGTTTTGATCGCTTCTCTTTCTTCCCGTCAAGCGTCATTTTTGAAGCTTTGCGAGTGAGTTTTTTGCCTTTTTTTGGCGGTTTGCCTTCAATCTTGACTTCTGGGCATTCTCCTTCTTCTTTTGGTGTCTCACTTTCTCTCTCTTCTTCATCTCCTTCTTCTTTTGCAGCTGTTGACTCTTTGTTCTCTTTCCCTTCAGTACCTTTCTCATCTTCTCTCTCTTCTTTGTTCTCATCTGCATTTCCTGCAGTCTCAATCTTCTCAGCTTCTTTCTGCATCTCATTCTTTGCCTCATCTTGCTCTGTTTTCTCCATTTCATTCTCTGAGTTCGTCTCTTCTGTTTTATTCACCTCTTCTTGTTCATTTTCCTCCTTCATCTCTGCTTCGTGCATGAGCCCTGAATCGCGATCTGTCTCCACTAGGCCCTCCTTCTTCTTCATCTCCTCATCTGCATCCTCTCCTCCTCTTCCTAATCCTCCTTGCTTCCCAGGATGAGGAGTATCAACGTTATCTGACATTGGTGATTGTCTTATTTCGTGGTCCTCATCTTGACATTTACAAAGAAAAGAACATTGAACTGCGCAATTCAATTCAAAGAAGCATTACCAATTTTAAAATGCATTTGGAGAGTATAATTATATACTAGTTTTACCGGGATGCACGGATAGCGCCATGTTCAGGATAATTAGATATTGCCAATATTTAATTATCCTGTGTGGAAATAATAATTGCCCAATATTATTGGGCAATTATTATTATTTCCACACAACTTCCGGATATTGAAGAAAAGAAGCAATTCATTGATTTAATTTCTTGCCAATCTTGACTTCGGATATCTGAGCATCCCAAGTTATAATGTTATTTAGAATAAATGGAAATATACATTCAAAATGAAAAATTACAGACAAAAATTTGACTGACAAAAAATAATTGATAAACAAATTATGCTAACTGCATGCACTTCGTGCTCAGGCTGTACACAAAAGTAAAGTGATGAATGAAATAGAAAAATAATAATCAAATATAAAACTGAGTCATTAATAATGTATATCTACGAATTCGTTAGCAGGATTAATCTATGGGTTTTGGAGAAACGGAAGCATGGCGTGTGATCTAAGTGGTCGCACTGTGCCGGGGTAACTTGATGCCTGACCTGGAGAATCACTCAGAGAGATAATCGAACTTTGTTTATCGGATTCATCAGAAATCCTACGACTCAGAACAAGGTCAGGGACACAGGGTCGCTCATTCCCTTCAGAGCTTTCATCATCCAAAGAATTATTTTCCGGTATTCTGCAAAGCGTCTCGCTTCCAAATCGAGCAACGATGCTTTCCCGGCGATTGCGAAGGATTCGCCATCGAGAGCTTTGACCGATCGCTTCAAAGTAATCATCAACATCATCATCATCAGTACCATCAGCCTCAGTATCACCAGCCTCAGTATTGCCAGCCTCAGCATCAACAGCCTCAATATCAACAGCCTCAGTATTGCCAGCCTCAGTATCGCCAGCCTCATTATTGCCAGCCTCAGTATCAACAGCCTCAATATCATGACTGAGAGCTTTGAACGATTTTAATGATATAATGTTAAAATTAACACAAATTGCAGTAAGAAAAAAAGTGAAATTTCTGAGATCTCTGAATGAATGTGATTGCGACAAAAAGTGAAAACTTTCTCGGGAGTGGAGATTGTGATTTCACCTGCTTCGTTCACTGAATCTCCTCGACCCGATTCAGGAGAAGATCTCCAAGAAGATTCGTCCCTTTCTGACTCGGCTGATCGAGCGGCGGAAAAAGTACATGACACAGAGATAGAGCAAGAGTTCCGCAATTTCAAGTTGTATGCAGAGGACAAAGTTTACAATAACTGAGGTATCAAATTGAGTTAATTGACTCACCCTGTGCTGCAGAATCTGAAGGTTAAGGATATTCATCAGTATATAATACAATATAAATGTTGTGCATTACGTACCTTCACCCACAGAGTCGCCCGCTGATTAGCAAAAATAAGAAAGAAAGAAGAATTAGAAAAACATTCAAAGTAAATGAATAAATTAAAGCTCTACATAATAGAATATATATGTATATATAAAATAAATATATACATAATAATACATAATACACTATAGTTTACCATATCTTCTGACTGATTCTGACTCAGTCAGAATAACACTGCGCATGACAACCATATTGTGACTGATCGATTCAAAGCATTGAAGCGGTACATGCTGCTGCTTATGAAGTGAGATTGTGAGTCATGCTGATTTCAGTCAATGGAAAGTCAAATTATTGACCCAAAAAATAAATTTTCAAACAAAAAATTTCTACTTTTTTGATATTCCATTGAACAATTCAGCAAATAACATCCAAAAAATGTGAATAAACAAATTATGCTCCCAGGGAAAATGATAAAAATCAACATTGTGATTTTCTTAACAATGTGCTTACAACTATAATTATATATGGATGTACACAGGATTTGATTTTAAGAAATGCACAAAATATTCTGTACATAATTTCCTTATTAAGACAACTTAATTATTTTACAAAAATTTACTCTTTGACCTTGTCACAAAATACACATTCAAGCAATTCCTTTAATTCAGTTTACAAAGTCTGCCCAATCGGGTGATGATAATATTATCGCTAGTGATCAGCAAAGCTTCAGCTTCTCACTTCAGAATTATACAAATTTTGGCTATTTTCCAAAGCTTCGGCTTAGAATATTCGGACAAATTCAATATTCGCCCGCCAATAATTATGACCCCATTAGGCAGACTCTGCAGTCTGAATGAAATATTATTATGTGAACAACACAACAAAAACAACAGTTATATACTCACCTTTCAAAGCAGTAGATAACAAACTAGCTACAATAGAAGCATTACCTGTGCTCTAATATCACAAAACTCTGACGATGGACAAACATCATTTCTACACATACAAAAAGTTACTAGTAGATGTCTGCTCTGATGTAATATTCACCCCATTTGGTACTTTTATTGACTATTTTCAATATTCAGCATGTTAGAAATGATGCTCCAGGTCTCTGAGTGCCAATAAGCCCATCAAGGACTCAATTGACACAGTGATTGTGAGTATGTGATTAAAGCAAATTCAATGCCATAAAGAGAAGCAGCAGCATAGAATCGAATCACACCTTTAACAGAACCATCTGGCTGGAATTGAATATCACCAAAGAGTATTTTGATGTTCTCCGCTGCCTGTTCCGCTGATGAGCTGCCATGAACTGCGTTGGCTAACGTGTCTTTTCCAAATTGTGCTCTCAATCTGGGAAATGGACAAATCAAATTATTCAGGAAACACTTCAGCCATGATTTTACGATTCTGGCGCCTCTTCTTTGGCCTTCTCTGGGTCAGTTGGTCCAATCAATGACCGCCAACCGTCCACAGCGTCTTCTCTTGAGAGAACCATGAAGAGTGTTTGACCGCTGAATGGACAGAAGGTTATGTAACATACACAACTGATCCAAACTCCAACCTTGTCATATGCTTAACAAGATCACCGTAGAACTCTTTTCCTTCGACTCCTTTGTAGAATTGTTCAGCGATGTCTGCTGTCAACTCTGTTTCCTTTCGTGCAGCAACATGGAAGCCAGCCTCCTTAATTCGGTCAATGATGGCATCTGAGAAGAAGGTGAGTCTTAGATTAAATCCATAAGAATGCTATCATTCTACCTTTGCTTTCATAAGCCTCTGGTTTAATAACAGCAACAGTTTGCTGCATGGGGAAGAAAAAGTTTAGTTCATTTTCAGCCGTTGATGGACTGTCGGAACCATGGAGGGCGTTGACCGGGTCGTCCGTATGGGAAAATTGAGCGCGAAGACTGTGAAGAGAATGTGTCAAGAGTTGGATTGAGAATAAGGGACTGATCATAGTCACCTGTCTGGTGCTGATTCCTGAGCTTCCTTAACATCTTTTGGACCAAGGAGATCCCGCCAACCAGTGATAGCATCATCACGGGCAAGAGCGAGTGCCAAAACGGGACCGCTGTATCCGTCAGAATCAGTGAAACTAATCGACAGTAATAGTTGGCATACCTTGACATGCGAGTAGTGAGTGTATCAAAGTATGATTCCCCTTTGTGTTCCGAGTAGAACGCCTCCGCCTGTTCCTTCGTGAGCTGCATCTCTTTCTGCATCGCAATCTGGAATCCAGCTTCTTTGACTTTAGCCATGATTTCCTCTGCAATGATTAATACCAGCTATGAAAGAAAGCAGCTACAATAAATGACGATACAAACCTTTCTTTTCCCTAAGCGCATCTGGTCGAATGAGGGCCAGAGTTCTCTGTACGTGTGGTTTCTTTCCTCTGGGGACTGTGGGAACGGTGTAATTGGGGAAGAAAAAGGCAAGTTCTCTGTAGGATTAAATAAGATTAAAACCCAATAATACAATGATTGACGGTGACTGCACTTACGCCATAGCTCGGGCTTGTGAATCACTCCCATGCAACGCGTTGGCATATGACTCTTTGCCGTACTTGGCACGCAAACTGAACTCAAATAATTAGCAACACCATCACAGCATTGATATGCTTACCTGTCCGGAGCTTTCTCTTTGGCCTCTTCCACTGAGGGAGGTCCAAGCAACTCCCTCCATTCTTCCACGATGCCTTCTCCTGTTTCTCCCTTGCTCAGCACCAACACATGACTAGGACCACTGGACATGAACTTCACCAAGTCTTCATAGAATTCCTGTAATGGTCGCCGGTTGATATTGATACAGAGCACTCTGAAACATTTCTCACCTCTCCTTCCTTGTCAGAGTAGAAAGAACGAGCCTCTTCCTCTGTTAACTGCCTCTCAGTGTGCTCCAGAATTTCGATTCCAGCTTCCTTCATCTGTTGAACAAAGTTTCAATATAAAAACAGCACAGAGAGAAAAGACTTGCCTTCTCCATGACTTCTTCAGCCTTGCCTTCAGCCACCACATTGGGCTTAATGATGGCCAAAGTGACTCCTCTCTTGCTACCCTCTGAATCAACAGAGCAGAGAAATCAGACACCAAGCAGTGAATAGTTATTTCAGTAAATTATAAGTGACACTTCTGAACCATAAAGAAAATGAGTGAAAATAATTGTGTACTGATCACACAAACTGTACTCAAAACACACTATGAGGAGTAGAATTGCACCTGGAATGGAATGGGTGCAGAAAAGTAAAACAGCAAAAAGCGTGTACGGCATGTCGCCCAAATTGTACAAGTGAACATGCAAGAAGACTTAATTAATCAATCATTGACCCTGAACATGCACTACGCGAATGAATGATTGCATTCCTATAGATTCAAAGGATTGCACATCAAAATTCTCTAAGATATTCTCATAATATTGTACGTAATACCTTCGTCAGTTTCAGCAAGTTCAGGTAAACTATCAAAATGGATGCGTTCACCGTTGTACTGCACACCTTAGGCAAAGGAAAAGCAAATATGGCAGGGAAAAATGCAGGTGAAGCTCTTCATACATATTTAATACACGGCACTAGGACGCAATGCACATTAAGCGCGTGGGGGGAGGGGGAGGGGGGGGCTGGGAGTTCCTTACGAACACAAGTAGGACAAATATACCACCAGAAAGCAGCTTCAAATTGTGAAAGTTAGCACCAAGGGTGTCGTCAAGTGAATGCTCTGTCATAGGATGATAAGCATATTACAGCAGAAATTCAGTGCTCAAAACTGCACACGCTTGTGTTTCAATAAAATGCCCCAAAAATACTACTGACTAGCTGACATGGCAACAGATTGTCTGAACCCTTCAAAAATCGAGAAAAATTAAGTTATGAAAGATAAAAAATCAAATTTTGCAAGATACCTTCTCCATCCTCATCTTCATCCTCTTCATCAAACGCTCCTCTGTCATCAAAATCAGCCAGCAATGGATCACGAATCTACCATTGAAATCAATAGATCACACTGTTAGGGGATATACAAAGACCTCTCACCTCTTTGCGTTCAGCTGAACCATCGAGCACCTTATGCTCGTATGCCAGTTGCTCCATTATGACTTTATTTATGAGGGGTGAATTCGACCCACGTATCACATTGACTAGCACCCCTCCCTGTAAATGATATAACAATTGTATAAAGAGAAATATACAAAGTGTCTGGATTTACCGCAAAGAACAAGAAACAAGGTTCACAGCGTCCTCGATACCGCTCTAAAGAATCGACAGTGTCACATTTTGCCTGTAAGTTTAAAGAAGATTACATGAGAAATAAACATGAATTTTGATTCCCACCATTGCAAATCTCAAGAGTTCATCTCCAATTTCATTCTTGATCTTCCGGAAGATGGAAACCATAGCTTTGCAGGGTCCGCTCCATTCTTGGTACACATCCATGACTGGAAAAAGATTGAGACCCTAAGTCTAACGAAGATGTGTTCACAAAACACAACACGAACCTATGAGTCCATCCTTATTCAGCATTTCATCCATGTCTTCTTGAGACTCTATGTCAATTTGAAGCGCGACTTCTTGCTTTTTACGCGCCATGGCTGCTTTTCTTCCTGGTGAAAAAGGAATCTTATCAATTGTATAGAGATCGGTTGTTATCAAAAGCATATCAATGAATTATTTAACTGTGGGAATATAAGGTGATCAATGAGTAATTAATACAGGTCTAATTAAAATACTAGTAAATTTTACTATTATATATTTTCACAAATGGGACTGTATATCACGAATCTCTCTATAGTCTATTGCTATAAATTAAACATTAAAATTATACATTAAAATTTAACAGGTACGAATAATATTGTCAATCATTGTGTTAAATTAACGCTGCAAATTGAAAAAAAATCTGAATTCTTTATCACTACATTATCAGGAGCTCAAATTAATTATCTAACAGCAGCGTGAAAGAATCCTGTTAATAATAGTTATAATAATAAACACTAAATACTAATACTCTTTTCCTGCATAGATGAATTGAATTCATATTATTTCTTTAGTATTAACAAAATAGCATAAAGTTATGTTTCATTTCATATACAGCACAAAATAATAACATACACACAAAAGCTCACAATGAATTTAAAACACAAATTGGTCTTTGAGGATTCATGCTGGGGTTTTGTTACACAGGTGACGAGTGAATTATATAAGTTCTCTTTGGAAGTGATCATTGGAGGAGTAAAAAAAAAAAAGAAAAATATAAATATAGTCTGGAAGGATCTACCTGGGGAGCAAAATTTCATGCATCATCTTAATTACTGCATTCTAGTTAATTAAAGCATGGCACATTATGCTGTGGAATGTGAAGTCAATCTTTCAACTTAAAATCTATCGCAACATTGGAACCTTTAGTTGATTGGCGATCCATAATTTTGATTTAAGCAAAGAGATATCTCTTGTGATGAGATATATTGCACTGAAACAAGCACATAATTTAGATGTTGCTGAAAACACAAGAATCATGTGAAAAATGGTCACAAATCACGTTTTCTGTTTTGGAGTCATATATATAACGCCCTTCGCAAACTCATGCTACACATTCAATCTTCAATATAAAACTCAATGTCCTGCATTATGGATATGTTTACTCAGTCTACAAAGCCTGATGCATGATTCCAAACACAAAATATGCTGATGAGAGCAGATATAGCCACACAACAATTAATATCTCAAACATTGATATACTTGAGTTTACCACCTAAATATAAACTGCATCATACCACCATTTGTTTGACCCACCACGTTACTGCCAATTAATCACCTGATCTCGCATCAATTCAGCGAAGGAAGAAACTAGTCTCTAGGCCACAGTTACGTCAGATGCCTTGGGAGGTGACAAAAAATCATATTCAGCTCAATAGCTCAATTTATTGAGTCAATTAGATTTGGGGCAATTTATATATACATCAGTTCAATAATTTGAAAATCTATAACTAATTGTGGAATAGTCAAATACCGTTGAAACCACACCAAACCAAAGGCCTCCATTATCATTATGTATACTGACTACACTGATGATCAATATTTAATTATAATAGAGCCCCTGTTAAAGTATTAAAGTAACTAACTTAATTATGGGTTTTTTTTGCAGTACACTTACTTGTAACTATAATAGGCCTGACCAAGTAGTCTGTATTAAACTATTCAAAGTACTGAAATAGTACACTCGCACTGACTACTGGGCTACAGTACTACAGTGAGTAGTACAGTAACGGTCTCACTATACACCTCAAATCCCCAAATCCCTTGTTGTGCCTCAAACAACATCGGTTACTCTTACTCTTACAAGTTCAAGGTCGATCATAAGACTGCGTTGTGAGACTCTGTCGGTTTCTAGTTTATAATTACTCATAATGACATATAGGCCGACACGATGCTGAAATAACCGCTTCTAACGAGATAAAATATGACACGCAATCTGGTCACTCACCCAACTTTGCCTAACTTTACACATTTGTATAATAATAATATTCTACAACCATCATATTACTTTTAGATTAACATTCAATAGAAAAATTCAAAAAATCTATTCATAGTATCTTAATTAATTGCTAAATACGTATAATATTTTCTCCTTTTTTCTATTGTATATATTTCTTTATCTTTTTTGTGTTTGACTCAATATTCTCATTTTCACATTTCTTTTTCATGGATGTTCTTTTGATGTGGCACAAAAGTGATTTCGCTTCAGTCATTATACATTATTATTGTACGTTAGTTTGTTTGTTTGAATGAATAAAATTATTATTATTATTATTATTATTATTATTATTAAAAAAAACCCAAAAAAACCTTCTATGTTGGTTTCAAGCAAGATCAGGCGCTATATTGTAACATATATAATTATATATATATATATATATATATATATATATGTACGAAGGGCGGTCACATTAGCGATCCAGTGCGCGATCAATACTAGTATTACTTGAACTGGTTCCAAATAAGGCCAAATGGGCGGGGTTTAGCGGCCGCTTCCTTGGAGATCGGGCTCTCTGCTAGGAACAGAGGCAGGGAAAATTACTAGTACCAGCAGTGCGTGCGATGCAACCAGCGCGTCTACTCGATCTTGTCAATGTCAATGAATTGACTATAGTATACTAGTACTAGTAATATAAACGATTCCTTAACTGATCGATCAATTAACAGTTGCATCATTTTAAGCATCAAGTTACAAGAACTACTAGTATCCAGGTGCGCTGCTTCGATCTCGGCGTACTAGTCTGCTAGTATGCGGTTAATTGGTTTTTTATGAGGGGGAGGCCGGAGGGGGAGAGAAGGCCTACTAACGCTAACACTGTTATGAAACATTGAGTAATCAGCAATCGTCGCACCGTGTAGGCCTACCGATCGTCTGCCTTGCTTGTTGAATTCTCTGGGCATATGAGCGATCTTATGTAATGAAGACCCTATGAACTAGTATACTAGTGCGCTTGACCTCGAATAATTATGACCCTACACTTGACCGTGAATATTGTATGCCGTGAATAAGTGCCTGAGGCATGAAACCGCGAAAGTTTCAGTCCGCGAATGATTCCTGTT
>KB312171.1:439824-450620 GCA_000328365.1 Capitella teleta | reverse complement strand
TGGGTTTTGTTACTATAAATAGAACTTGACATGCATCTTGGAAAACCTCGTGCTTGATGTCAGTCGGGCACGCAATTCGTTTGGTCGTAAACGGGCCTTACACAGCCCCTAGGCTTGAAGGCACTTTGGAAGCGCGCTTGACACGTGTGTGGGCGAATTTATCTATCATCGAGATTGCATGGTGACACAGATGATCAAACCAAATCACTCCATCCATGTGGGTGCGCGTCTTATATTTGGTTGTACTGAAGCCAAGTGGGAATGGTGTCACCTGACCTCAAAATTTGCAGCTGCACTGCCTGCAGGTAAACGCTGATAGCGTTATCACTAAAACTCGAAAGTGTTCTTAATCAGATCAAAGCTCACATGTATTTATCATAGTTTACCTAATTTTCAATGTCATGTTCTTATGTGCGTTTAGAGTGTTGTGCGTCATCCACCAATATTTCCACACCCCCAGCGCACCCGGGTATCTGCACTCGCCGTACACTGTCCGAGCGCCCACTCGATGCCTGAGGTCATCATCCGACTGATGGCTTCTCTCAACACCAAGAGTGAAAGCAACATTTGGTACCCGATTCTGAGAAAACATCGAACTCCATCGAACTATGGACAATCTTGTTTCTTTAAAAAATATTGAAAACTTACCTTTTTAACAAAGCTTTTATTGATCAGAATTGACGAACTTTGCTCCTCTCATTTTACCTTTTTATCTTGTCTACCTTGTATACTTCTCTTTTAAGTCGCGTTCATGTTGAACGCATAGAAATGTTTGGGTACATTTTTTTGCGCTATGTAATTATTATATTACTATATTGTCGTCGTTTTGTTGTTTTTATAACTTTTATTGTTGTTATTATTATTATTATTATTATTATTATTATTATTATTATTATTATTATTATTATTATTATTATTATTATTATTATTATTATTATTATTATTATTATTATTATTATTATTATTATTATTATTATTATTATTATTATTATTATTATTATTATTATTATTATTATTATTATATTTGACATTTTTCCTCTGTTAGCATTTCAATTTGAGAGCGTTATAAGCATTTATGCAAATGACATCTTACACAAACATAACTGTTAATGTTATCATTATTATTATTAATTATTATTGATTATTACTATCTCAAGTCCTTTAAATAACGGTATAATCTAAATTTGCCAATACCGGAGTACCATATATGGCATATATAATTACTATACATATACATATAAATGTAAATGTATCTGTTGAAGGATTAGAGCCGACCAGAATGTACGATTGCATATTCTGTTGCATCATTAAAGACCTATACGGAAACGACCGCACGGGTAAAATCCAGAATGCAGAAAATATTACTGCGCTATTGCTTCAAAGTACCCCACGCATACTTAAAGGGATTGGGAACTGAATTTTAAGTGATGTTCTATTGACTCATAGCACCAATTGGTAGCATTCAGTGCCAAGATCACCATGCCTGGATGCAAGCGTAAGGAAATAATGCATTCCGAATATCCGGGTTAGCGTTGGGCCTATGGGAGAATGGCTTCCATTACGTAGGAGGCAAACGTCAGCTGAGGGCTTGCCGTGATTGGTCCCGTTCCCCTCGTTAAGCTATCTATTTCAGCCAGTTAGAGCAGATCATCTTCGCCATAAAAGGACATCTTTGTTGTTTACGAAACGAATGCGTCATTGCTGCGCATGCGTGGTGCACTCTGGCTGACCTATTTACTGTTTCAGGATGAGAAACCATGGTAGGTGTCCTAGAAAATCGCTTGTTAAAATAAGAAAAATAGCGAAATATATATTTATTTTCTTTTTCGCGCCTGACTGGTGGCAAAATGATTATTCTATCTATTTTCGAAAATGAAAATAAAAAATTATCCAGGGGTTTAGTCGCAGGACACGCTGATGTGACGAGGCCTATTGTAAAAGATGGGGAACTCGGTGTTTCATCACAGCGCCTGACGTCACGCCTAATTAGCAATATATCTCTCGCAAAATCGTTAGCGATGATATTTCTTGTGTGGGCCAGGCATAGGAATCATTTTTGGTGCATCAAATAACGACTCAAAGTCCATTTTTAACCAGTTCTCCCACCCTTTAAGTTGTCCTTGGATGATCCCATTACAAAACAGCTAGTGCATAAAGGGTCCCAAAACGCTAAGATTGATAGCAAAGCTTTTCAATGTTCATAGTTAACCAGATGAGTGATCGCCAAAACTAAGTAAAGACGAACAATCGTATTTCGTCATGATCAATCTTCCGTGAATGCTTGGTTTGGTGAAGCTGTGATACGTAGCTCATTCACTAAACCAAGCGATATTAATTCTCAGTTTTGTTTTCTTTCAATCTCAGTGATCCCCTTTACCATTATGCTTCCTGGAAACCACATTTCGCCCACATAAAAGCGAAGCACAGACACAAAAGCAACGAAAAGCTACTGACATGTATGTACTATGATGACTCGCCTACTTTTATTTTCCTTTCTCTTCCTTTCTTCTTGATTAACTCCATGGGGTTGAGCGACTCTGCCTGATCTGGTCGTGTGATCACCGACAGAGGCCATCAACAGCAACACATCAAACATTTTCCCCACCAATTTATGTACATATTACATTATTCCAATTTACTCCTTTTGTTATAGCTTCATGCTCAGTGTCAATCACAACAATAAAGTTAAAGCTCTCCTTCGTGTTCAGAGTGACATCTTGGAGGCCGTGGATGGGGAAGGCGGTGCTATTCTGGTACTACTCGACCTTTCTGCTGCCTTTGACACGATCGACCACGGACTTTTTTTGACCGCCTGCAAGACCGCGTGGGAATCAGGGACTGTGCTCTTGCCTGGTTTAATTCATATTTATGCAACAGGTTGCAGTGTATTAGGGTTCGTGGCTCACTCTCCTCTCCCCACAAGTTACAGTATGGAATTCCCCAGTGTTCAGTTCTTGGACCACTCCTTTTCACCCTCTACACCCATCCTCTCAGTTCGATCATCAGTCAACATCACTTGCAGCACCACATCTATGCGGATGACACACAACTTTACATTGCTTTCTCTCCCAAGGCACCCTCGTCCGTGTCATATGATGTCGCCACCATCGAAACTGCTGTGACAGGCATTAAGACCTGGATGGATGCTCATTTCCTGAAATTAAACGAGCATAACACTGAAATCCTCATCATCAGTCGTCCATCATTGTGTTCGTCACCGTCGATCATCTCCTCCATCGCCGTCTGTGATTGTGACGTCACCTGCAGCTCCACCGTGAGAAACATTGGTGTTGTCTTTGACACAAGTTTCAGCCTTGATGACCATGCCGTTAACATTTACAAAAGCGCTTCTTCCACCTTCCATCTGGAAGGTGCGAAAGTTTCTTACAACAGCAGCAACCCGTGCTTTAGTCCAGGCTCATGTGACATCTCGACTTGACTACTGCAACGCCCTCTTCTACGGACTCCCAGTTGCACCAGAAACAAGCAACAACGGGTGCAGAATGCAGCAGCGCGTGTCATTACAAGGACTATATCCTTGTAATGGAGGATCGGAGCACATAACGCCAGTGCTAAAAGACCTCCATTGGCTGCCAATTGAACACCGTGTTAAATACAAAATTCAACTTTTGACCTACAAAATTATAAATGGCTTGGCCCCTCCATATCTTCAGGATCTCATCAAAATTTACACCCCGAACCGATCACTCCGCTCATCGCATGATTGTTTTTTAACACGTACGACTTTTAAACTACAAACTGTTGGTGGCCGTTCTTTTAAACATTCAGCTCCACTTTTATGGAACCAACTTCCAAAATTTATCCGCTTATCCGATTCACTTGAATCTTTTAAAACGCTTTTAAAAACATATCATTTCAAAAATGCCTTCTAGGTGTTTAACTGGTTAACTTAGAGTATTAATTTTACCTTTCTATCTTTATTATCTTTTATTTAACTTTTAACCTACCTTTTATCATTTCATAATTTTTTACCTCTTTATTTTTATTCCTTCATTATTTATGTAATGTTTCACTTTATACCAATTGTAACACGCCTTCGAACAACGAGTGGAATAAATGTGAATAAATAAATAAATAAATAAATAAATAAATAAATAAATAAATAAATAAATAAATAAATAAATAAATAAATAAATAAATAAATAAATAAATAAATAAATAAATAAATAAATAAATAAATAAATAAATAAATAAATAAATAAATAAATAAATAAATAATACAATCGAAATAAATGGTGCCGACGAGTAATCGCGTTCGGTATACCACAGTTACTCTTAATTGCTACTCCACTATTATATTCAAAATCTACGCGTTCAGCTGTCATATCAGGAATTCCAAGAGTTTTTTTATCTTGCATACACCACGGACACACAGTGCACAGCACCCGGCCTTACTACGCAATTGAGTAGCACCGCAGAGTCACTGAAGAATTAGGATTATTAAATACAATAATTATAGTTTACAGTCATAACGCCCTTTGCCCGATCGGGTCTCGAACCCGGGACTTTGACAACCACGGTCGGCATAGGATTGCAGTCAGCAGGTAAAACCGATTGAGCTGTTCAGTGCCCCTAGATGTCTTTTTTTTCGAGTATCAAAGTATGAATATTAATCATGATTAACTGCTCTAAAAGCAGAATTGATACATTTATTATCGTACGTATATGGTACGTAGAATGTTGGCGTAATTCAATTTGAGATAATGCATCGGGATCTTATTTCTCTCTTGCTGTGGGTCGAATTGCACCTCCCACCTACGCTTGCTGACTGATTAAACATTGGATAATTAATTAAAACCATGCTAAGGTTACCAAAAGTAAGCCAATCCGGGTGACTCGTTATTCATTCATAATTGTAATAATGTTTTCTTCGTGGCTATGTAGCTTCTGTCATACTCGATGCTCAAATGGAGCAACTCACCATTCAATGATAGCACGTACAGTCATTATACAGAGCCATTACTTGTATTTGATATCCATGCAGCAGTCTTGAGTCCATCTTATTCCTGTGGTGCTAAAAAAACTTCAATATAAGGATACGTAGCATTGGCTCATCTATGGAATTATGCCAGGCATAAGAGACTAATAATGTGATATCCACGAGAAGGTTTCATGAATGCTATAAATAACTGCTTCATAGTGACAAAGTAATAGGGCCTGCACCCACCTCTCATCTCCAATGGCCATCGTGGATCAATTAATCTGCCCACTGCAGCACCTCGCTGTCTGTGACCTTTGACCCCAGTACAGTCTAACATTGCGTCATGCATTGTAAATCACACACCCGACACTGAATTCGCCCCAAAGTCTGAGTCATCCAAACATCTTTACATAATAACACCTGTCGTTGCAATCAAGGGGATGAGAATGAGGGAGGAGAAGGTAGCACAAGAAGGCGGAAGAAAGAAAGAGCAATTTCAATCAGATGAAACGAGGATGCAGTCTTCCGTTTATACATAGAAATGCGTCAAAGCTGAACTGGTAAACAACTTTGGCTTTGTATTCACTCATGTTTTGTTTTCTATTTTGTGAATTTCTTCAGTAGTGTTTGGTACTCTTGGG
Organism: Capitella teleta; assembly: GCA_000328365.1. Lineage (NCBI taxonomy): Eukaryota > Metazoa > Annelida > Polychaeta > Capitellidae > Capitella > Capitella teleta. The sequence continues at coordinate 445,037 of KB312171.1, read as the reverse complement.
GCTTTTGTCAAAGAGCCTCAATCGTTTGTTGTTCGTGGGAAGTGGTTATTGTTGGGGACATGACTTTCGTTGTCCTAAATTCTAAGATTCATCTCGATTTCTAAAGCCCGTTTCAGACGATCTCATGGAAATTGTGTTTTAAGAATGTGCATTCATGTGAAGATGACAGTTCAGTTATTCTTCAATGAGAATAGCCCCTAATGTAAAAGGGGTAAAAGTGATTCAGAGTTTGAGTTGATAGTTCAGCACGCAAAGCTCAAAGCATACTGGTAACAGTAAAAACTAAATTGAAACGGTAATGATATTCCATTTCCATCGCTCCAAACCTCAGCTGGGTTTCATATTATCAATTAAATGCTCAAGATATCATTGATCTATACCAAGTATGTACACTATATCGTCCAACAGCCTTGTCTTCTGATTGGTAATGCGTATTCACTATTTTTAGATGTTTTGTTGGGAGAGAACAAAATTACCAGAAGTGGGGATCGAACCCACGCGGACATGCGTCCATTGGATCTTAAGTCCAACGCCTTAACCACTCGGCCATCCTGGTTATATATGTAATATCCGCTTTTCGACCACAACAGCCTGTATATGAAATCTTCCGACCTCTTATATAGAGAGTGGAATGCTGAAGTATATTGACATGGAGTTCTACGCAGTGTCCATTCTGGTCAAGCGACTATTAGGTCACGGTGCCAGAGTGTTAGTTTTAGAATTGCAACAGAGCTCGCGTGTTGCTCAATGGCGGCCATTTTCCGCTCGCTTCGGAAATTGTGAACTAGCGTTGTCGCCATAATGCGCCCTAAAGGGACAGCATTTCGCGCACTAATCCATCACGATGAATGTTTCCGTCGAATAATCCTTGTTTGCCAATCTTATGAGGTAGATTGAACGATGTTTTCGCAGTTTTATTTACCGGTTATATGCAAGCGTTGTTGCTGCAACAACAAAAGCTACGCATGCGCAATGTATTTGTTGCCATGGTAACCAGCGGCACTTCTTTAACTTGGCGCGACATCATTGAGCAGCATCGTAAATGGAGTATCTTTGCTCTAACATAAAATTTGGGTGTCCTAGCAATTATGACATAACTAAAATTTGACAATACATCTGATGAAGGTACATTGCGTATAATCACTGGAAATTGAGTATACCCCAGAGGAGTTGTAAACCATTTTGCAAAGGAAGAATTGGTTGCAGTCAAATCCTAATTGTATTTTGATTTCTAAGAAATTGATTCTGCCATGCATCCATTGTTTATGTGTAATGGCATACTTTGTCTTACTAGCCTGCCTTCTTTGTTTTCAACATTCTTATTTTATTTCTACTCAACGAGAATACTATTTCACGAGTACAATGAAATATATTTAATAATAAAAGCACACACATTTACATGTCTCTTTCTAAGTCAATTAAGGCACACCAATAATAATTAAATCACCAATTACGTGCATCCAATTGCATAACAGCATCAGAGGATCACATCGTTTATCAAAACCCTGAGTGCATTCACCCCTGCAAAGGGCCAACGGTGCTTCAGTTGGCTGATCGCAGTGCCCTTCCTACAGAACTAGAGCCCTCCATAGAAATAAATGCTTTATCACGATGCTCTATACATCCATTCTGTCTCCTCACTGTAACCCAATCGCTCTGTTCTTCCGTCTGACATACCATTGTATTCGTTTATTTACTTTTTTCTTCATGTTTTTCCTTTTTATGTTTTTTTGTTTGTTTGTTTTTTTTTTGTTTTTTTTTTTCTCTCTCTCTCTTCCTTCGTATGGAATGGAACATAATTATGGCCGGTGGAAACCCTCGGTATCGATGTGTGGAGGTCGGGTACCTAAATGAACATGCTGCATGTAATTTAGTATCGGGGATATGGTTGTCCTCTGACCATTGATAATAGTCACTTGCAAGATTTGTTCGTCAAAACCAAACGGCAGCTTGACAAACGGACACTCGGGCGGATGCAAGGAGTTCCGGATTCGTTGGTCAGAACCAGCAGAGTGCATGTCAATCAAACAGAATTAGCACAGAACATGAAAATCACGGAGATTATTCCATCGCAGAGAAGGAAATTCAACTTGCATGTGTGATACAGGGTTCTGTGTGCTCAGCGTGGGTAAAGACAGCTGCAGTACAAGGCAAGGACGTCCCTTGCCGTTCACCCGAATTCATCGGAAAACGCACTTGCACACTCACAATCGTGAGTGCTGGGCGCCACATGTACACCAATTAAAGGCTTTAGCCCTGTGCTTATATGCATGTAAGGATGAATATTCAGAAAAACGGGGTTTAAGAACAAATAACCGTGAGATTTTAAACTTCGGAATCCTGAAGCAACAAAGGGTGATGTGGTCAAATTTGACGGTATGCTCATTCGAAATCACGTGTTTGGATTAAGGTCATCGAACTCAAAATCTAAATTCACATGAATTGGCAGCTTCCATAAACGACCTCTTATTCTCATTATCTCGGATTGATCTGTTATTGTTCTCGTCACCTCTATTTTTGTTGTAAATTTATCGTAAAGGATTCGGTTTTTTATAGATTTTTTTTTCATATCAACTTTCCATGCATCAGGTGTATAGTAGTCACACAGCCTTCTCATGATGGCCACCATCTTATCATGCTACGAGGCAGCAACTCACAGACTCCTATTATAATTGACATCTTGGTTTAGATATCTCAGAAAATGTGTTTAATCAGCTTTCTTTCAGTATCTAATTACTTTATTAAATCTATGTTTGTATTTAATAATATTATAAATTGATCTTAAACACATTCTCTCGCTGCAGTAAAAGTTTGTACTTTGTACTTCACTCCTATAGTTACTGTAGACGAAGTATGCCTCAGCTGCTGTAAACATAAGACAAAAGGCTTGTGGATGAGTATTTAATCATAATAAATAATACATTTTAAAATTATTAAACATAATAATCGATCAATAACAACCATTTTTTGTACTTTGCTGTCGTATGAACTTCATATTTATTAAATTATTAGCAAAAATTACTGTGATTCGAACGCCCACAATAATGGCCTTAATTACAGCAATACGAACCCAATTCCTCTCGTCAATTGCAGTCAGACTGTCTCAGAAATAGTTGCTACGAAAAAGCCAAGGCAAATAGGCGCTCTGTCTGTGTCACATTGTGCTTATTTCCGTACCACTGAAACTCAATCGCACAGATTATCTTCCTCCGAATTCATTGTCCTTCCTCACTTCATGGTCATTTTTTCACTTCATGTTTTTCTTCATCCTGAAAAATATTAATTATAATGATAATTATTATTGCCAGGAGCTGGGGTGTTGCATTCGTTGTTGTTTTTTCTACTTCTTTGTGTAAATATTTTTGGTGTATGTCTAAAATTATTCTGTCATGATCGAGATTCATGGCTTGATATTAAAACTGAAAATACGTCCCTAACTTGTACATCAAATATTGGCATAGTTGCAAGGAAATGGTTATTCGCTGATGAAGTACTAGAAGTGCATTATAACAGCATAAAAGCACAGCTCTATGACAGCACTGTATAATTAATTTAATTGCAGAGTCATAATTTAAATTCACCAGGTACCTCCTGTATGCTAATCAGTTAAATGGGGAAAATGTTCACTCTCGAGATTTTAGAAGGCATCAAATTTCCTGGTGGTTTGTAGGGCTTTTGAGGACATTCGCTCCCTTAAAATCAAATTCAAGAAACTTTCCATTGACCTATGACCTAAGGTTATGTATCGTATCTGCAAGGGTGTTCTCTTTTCATGAACTATGGTACTGGCATAAGATATCCTGAAATGCCTTTAATGGCCCATAAAATTGTCTTACGCTCACTTTTTGTGATGTATAGCTCACTTTATTTCTTCTTGGGTGATAAACTGTATGAAAGCGAAGGATTTGTTTTCTTCTTCACGCAAATCTTGCGTGGGTTCTTTATGTTGGGTGTTGGAACTTTTGATCCAAAATAGAATTATTGAAAGTCCTTATTCTGGATGGAAATTCATCGAATCAGAGATCAACAAGCAGTCTGCATTCACGTCACAAAGGCCGATAAACTTGCGCCAATTTGAAGCAAAAGGTGCATTTGTCAGGCCGAATGGCTGTTATTAGAGATCTAACTACAGCATTTCCCGCTCTACACAGAGTAGGGCGGTAAATTGATACCGAATTGAGCGATCAGATAAACCATGGTGGTCAACTGGTGTTGAATTCCTCTCACGCGATCTGTTCTAGTTCTAACTTCCTCGGCCAAATATAAAGCATATTCTTGTTATTACAATGTAATTATGTCATTTTTATGGCGTGGATAAAAAAATATTATTATTGTAATTTTATTAGAGGAATTAAGACGTCAAAACTTTCATTTGGTCAAACCGAACTATCCATTCTTCAAGAGGTCATAAAATAAATGTGGATTGTATCATATGCTAGGCGTGTTTAGTTATTCGAATTATGTTCCACAAAGTAGTGCTTATACCGTGAGTCTGCATACTGAATTTTCTGATAATTATTATTGTTCGTACTTTCACCATTTGATTTATTTGACTAAGACATTTAACTCGTTTAATCAATACTGTAATAACAGAATATAGTGGATCTATTTCACTGGTCTCCGCGCTACTGAAAAGAAGCACCGGCACACACCGATGAAAACTCACCCCTATTTTGGTACATCTATTTCACTCGATTTTACATGACGTCACTCGGAATTCCCAAGATGGCTCACAAGGCGAGGCGAGTGAAAATGAATTCACAGTATTTGCTGAATACGACCAGTTGACTAAATGTTACTATATCACCCATTGAGATTGAGATCCACCTGTCATCGATGTGTGTCTGTGTCATTGTATATGACCAGGGAACCAGTGATCCCGTTCTGAATCATAGAGCACACTTGTTTTCATACGTCAAATCACCTAATGCAGTACTGAAAACGCAACCATAACGCATTTAGCATTGCAGAGATGACCGTTATGGCGCAGTGGAACATTTATTGTCATGGATATAATGAAGTATTGTAATCACAACGCTACTTGAAGCGCAAAGCAGCCGGTTTTAATTGGAGGTATACACCTGGATATATTGTGAGACGAATGGTATGGGCACATTATTAGGTTCTTTCTTTTTAGCATTGCAGATATTAAATGCCACAGCCATGGGCTGTGGTTGATCATGAATGGATGAAATGCCCCACAATATATGAAT
>KB312171.1:389516-439774 GCA_000328365.1 Capitella teleta | reverse complement strand
GTTACTATAACAGCCATTGAGATCCACCTGTCATCGATGTGTGTCTGTGTCATTGTATATGACCAGGGAACCAGTCAATGATCTCCACTACTACCTAGATTGCTTGTAGGCACGGTGGATTCCGCCATTGCGCGTTACACTCTTGGGGGCTCTGCAAACGAGCACGAAACACGAAAATCGGCAGTAGATGCTGCAAGTATAACGCACTTGGTGATCATAACGCACACATCGGCATAACGCATTCAGTAATCATAACGTACGAAACGGTCAAAGTTGTAATAAAACCCATGTTTTTATCGATTTAACCAGAGAATAATAAATTTAATATTTTTTTGTGGTTCCTTGCAGAATATAATCACAAAAAAAAAATAAAAACGATAAGGAAGCGTTTAATAGCTATTTGTACTTACATTTAACTCATAAAAGTCCACTTATTGGGTATTTTCACAAAGATCAAAATTATATAATAATTATATGATTCAATATATGATCATGAACTCAATCAATGAACAAGAAATACAGTATATAAAAAATAATGCTAGCACTATAAAATATGCACTCAAAAGAACATGATTGATAACAGTAATACAATGTCAGAAACAGATGAAAGCCAGCACAATGGGCCTGGTTAAAAATACTAATGATATAAAATTAACAGAATAAAACACCTACTTAATCACAATTTATTTGTCGTAATCCACTAATCCAAGCATTTCCATTCGATTTGTGTCCCAATCAAGATGCTCCAGAATCGACTTTGCATCAAACATGAGGCTGCACTTGTTGTACATTTGCTGATCCCCTATGCAATTTATCATTGAATGTTGCAGAGTTTGCTGGGATAATGAAAGTTAATGGAATAAAGTTGGCTGAGCCATCTGTTGACACATGTTGATCTGAGAAAAGACAGTCGTGAAAGAATCTTCATTAATCAAGAATGCATTCACCATTTCAATTTCTTGAATTAATAAATGATAATGATTAAAGACATTTCATACACAGGGACAGGGTGTATGTATAGTCCCACCCTCTCGAGGTTTTTTTGTTGTTGTAAATGTGAAGCCCTTAATTTAATTATTGCTTCATTTAAAATCAGCCAGCAGATATTGATCACGTTTCCCTACACAATGTTGTGACGAACAGCCTGATAATAATAACAGGATCTGCAAAACACAAAACTCTGAAGGCTAGTGACAAGGAAATCCTGAATATAAAGTGATGTCAAAGTGCAAATAAGAAATTATAGTGAGCCAAAAACAAACCATCTCCCATAAACAAACTGATGCAGCTGAAAACAATTCAAATTCAATAAAGTGTAATAAAGTATATGCTCATGTAGCTGTCATAATACCGCGAGACGGCCTTGGTCTCGCCCGATTTATTTAGATCATTGGACTTCATCACAAATTCCTTAATTAATATGGAATATGAACGAGGAATCAACAATTTAAGCTCAAATATGTGGCTGAGTCGCTGTCTGTGATTATCTGTGATATTGAACTAGTAGCAGTTTCGTGAGTAAGCGCTGAACGTGTTATTTATGTACGTAGACCATATAATATTATTCAATAAGGCCAACTCATAGGACTCACAGTATTATGAGTATAGGCAGCCATCCACAAGACTATTCACGGTGACTAGGTCATGAAATATACAGAAATCTAGTAATTCAGTCATGCAATGTATACAGTATGATCAACAGGTCATGACTGACTCACCAAGTCAGCGACTGTCAGTGTCACTGAGAGTAACTGACAATTTGACAGTGACATTCATACTGCACTAACTGCTGTCTACTCAGTAGGGCCTATATACTCACTCAGTCACTATCATAATGATGATTATATCATATGATATATGGCTGCGTGACTGTCAAGTCTCAAGTCTGTCACACTCACACTGTGACTGAGTCACTGACGCGTCGTGAGAGGAAGTTCAGCTGGATAATACATGCAACGAGACCTGCGTTTGAATGACCTATACACCTGTGAAACGTCAAATCACCTAATGCAGTACTGAAAACGCAATCATAACGCATTTAGCATTGCAGAGATGACGGTTATGGCGCAGTGGAACATTTATTGTCATGGATATAGTGAAGTACTGTAATCACAACGCTACTTGAAGCGCAAAGCAGCCGGTTTTAATTGGAGGTATACACCTGGATATATTGTGAGATGAATGGTATGGGCACATTATTAGGTTCTTTCTTTTTAGCATTGCAGATATTAAATGCCACAGCCATGGGCTGTGGTTGATCATGAATGGATGAAATGCCCCACAATATATGTATGGTAGTTTAATTTATTATAAATGAATTATACAGAACTAGATTCTTATTTTGAACAAAAAAAATTGATAACCCTAATTTCCTGATGGGCCTTGGGTAGACTACGATACATACACGGTGTACAGACACAAAGACAGTTAGTTATAAGCGATTCAATGAGTCTCACAATAATTACTGAAAGTGCGTATAATTCTACGGTCGTTTCGGTTGTCATGGTAACAGCATGGAGTGCTTTATGATCAGCCACCAGAATCCCGAATTTAGGGTACCGATGTTTCTGAGGTTATCACTTATACCTCAACATGTGTCTGACTGGACCAATCAGATGTTTTTGTTGCCCATACCGGATCAAGTATAACATTAAATTGAGGTGAACTTTTTATCAGTGAGATAAACAATGAGTACTCGTGTTGAGAGGATGTCTCCTCTTGATTTGGAGAGCCAATGAAGCTCCTCTCCAAATCCCCTGTCAGAAAAAAAAGATTACAAAATGACAGGCCAGCTGATAATCATCTCATGACATTTATATATATAATAGAATCATTATTTTGTTGGGGGATAAAAATCAAGGATAAATACTTAGTGAAGCAAGCTTATCAAAGATTTTACTACATCTCAATCAAGCGCATAGAAACTTTTATGAGCGCATAGAAATCCTATAATTAAATAATAAATTATAATAAAATACTATTATTGTTAATTGCTCTTCTTATTAAACACCGAAAAATTAACCTCGGCGAACTTAAATCTTCGCTAATCCAGCTTTTCTGAATATGTATTTTTACATTAAAATTCATATGAAACAATTTCACATGACGCAACCGTTGATTGCATAGATATTGTCGTGCATGTTACACCACATGTCGGGTTTCGTGAACTCTTGAGAGTTGTATCGATATGAGCAAGGGGAAACCCCGCTTTCTGTTTTCGGGTACATATTATCACTCAAAAGGGAAGGAAAGAGCCGTGATATTGTTCCTGAGCATGAGCTTGATCATGAATTTAATTATTATTATTTTATTTTTATTTTTTTATATATAAGCAGTAAATATAGATGCGCGTGTCTACGTGAACCAGAATTATTTTGTGGGTCTATTCTACATCTATTTTTAGACTGCATGCACTTGTCTCCAAATGAGAGAAATGGACACGTGGCAGTCCTGTTCACGGAACAGTCCGAAATTCTATAAAAAGCCATGTGTGTTATAAAAAAAAAACAAATGAAATTGACAATGGAAATGTTGTGGCATTCCGCTCATTGCTGTAGAAAGCCTGCACTCAATTATTCTATAACTCGACTCAACAAATAGACCCCTAAATACCCTTCGGAAATCGTGCTGTCTAAGATAAACTACTCTCTTTGCACTGCTATGTACGGGACACCGTGAACGGCTCTTTAAGCCAAATGCTCACACGTATCGTATTGAGGGTTGGGGACTCAGGTTACGGTTATGATGAGGGATGATTTTACATTGTATGTGTGGGGAATTCGGACTGGTGAACATTCGGCCTATCGACCCTATCCCCAGAACAGACCAGAGAAGCATTGTTCGTTAAACATAAAACACTTGTTCCACAAGATTTAACCTGTGATCATCCTGAATCCCCAAGACAGAACCGTATCCGAGCATCTCCTGTTCGGATACGGTTGAATTTAAACAATAACATATTCACACAGCATTATAAACAACACCCGCTGCCACATCTCAGAACATTCTTCCTTTTTGTAGCTTAAAGTTCATTGTGAACGTTGTTCACCAAAGATGAAGAGGAATTCTAGAATAGTAGTTATGTTCTTAAATTTGCGATGCTCGGATACGGTTCAGTCGCATTGGCTCCCTGAGTGAAATCTTTAAAAGGATCTCTGATTATTTTAAACTAGTAACGGATTATAAAAGTTTAACGCGCCTCTTGACTTACACAATTTTAGACATTAGACTTGATTTTGGGCTGATTCCTTGGTGCATCGAATTTGAGAAATTTAAAATCTCGCTTTCTTCTCGCGTTTGATTTCATATCTTATATATTGTTTACAATGAGAGCCGATCTTTTAGCAGTTCTCATAAAAGAAATCTCGCACTCATCTCGTTTCCAGTTATTCTGCCTGAGCAGGAAATTCGCATTTTAATCGTTTTGAATAGTTTTCATAGTTGACCGACTTTTCCAAAATCGGTCTCTCGTCACTCACAAAATTCCATAAAATCGATCTAAAAAGGTTCCGAAATGAATAGATGTTCTCTTCAAAATGGTCATCTCCGGATCTGAGGACTGAACAATGAATTTCTTGTTTCAGAATTAGCATAAATCAAAAGTTCGATGAATTAACGCGACATTTAGCTCTCTTTTACTAATTTAATGAGGTGATGGAAGGTAGTAACATTTACTTTCTTGGTCGGTTTTTCATTTTCACGATTTAATCTACAACCTGCAGGCCCCATATATACACAGTGGGAAAATTCATTATGTTCATAATTAACTCATTGATACCCAAATATTTATATTTTTCATAATAATTATTAGTGCCGTAAATTAAAAAGCATGCGTGTTTCAAATCAAAATCCTAAAATATTGCTATGTTGGTAAGTTGGCCTATGCTAAAATGTGTAAACCAATCCGCCAAATGAACTAATACATAAAATAGCACCAATTGATAAATGGTAAAATTTAATGTTCAGGGACAGGTTTCATGGCGGAACTGAACATGAACGTAATAATTTAGCTTGGTTTAACCATTTTCGTACTCTACCGGACAACAATTACCCTAAAGTGATTCCATGAACAGATAAACCAGATTAAAGGTCATTTTGTTGAGCTCATGACCTCAGCTTGCTAAATGCAGCATACTATAGTAGTTCAACAGTTAACAATACAAACATCTAGAATTTGAAAGATAAAATGAATGAAAACAGTACCGCAAGATAGAGTCCCCATTATTCTCCGAAAAGCAAGACTCCTCATGCCTTTGCTGGTCACAGTTATTTTCTCGAATTGAAATATATAATAGCTTTTTATTGCTTTTGTTTTTGCTTTTGCTTTCTCTTTTTTTTTTTTTTTTTTTTTTTTTTTTACAATATTTCAGTTTTTCTATCTTTCAATATATTCGAATGTCGATTTGGTCGTTGCACTCATAAAAATATTAATACTGATCGAAAGCTGTGTCAACATGGTCGGCCCATGTACTTTTAATTCACCCGTGCCTAGTACTTACGGGTATTTGTCATCTTTATAAGTATAAAATGAAGCCTTGTCCTAATCTGCTTTATACATGAACACTCATGAACTTCATTGTTGTTTTTTTTTTTTTTTTTTTTTTCACCGCACTTATGTTTGAGGCCTTATTGACATTATATGCATTGTTTAAAGAACACTTATATTTTCGTATTTTTTTTTCCTCTCTCTTTTCTTTTTCTTTTGTTGATCCATATTTGGTTCGAATCTTATGTTTAATAGGCACAAATATATGGCATATGTACATTTATATGCAATAATATAGCTATATTGAACCAGTCTTGTAAATTACTATTTGTATTTCATCCTGTTCACACTTTATTCATTCCCCCATGAATTATTGTTCCCATGCATATAATTTCAATGCAGTCAAGTTATCCCATAGAATAATATAATTTATGAATTGAGCTCTGCCATTTTCAATAACTGAAGGACGTTTATTTCTTGGGGGACTCAAGGCGAGTTATCAAAGCAACCAGGCTGGCGAGTGAAGCTCAACAGCAGTAGCATTATGCACTCACACACTTGTATATAGTGGCAGACAAGGAGGCCTTCGACGGAGGATGCGGAGACAGAGGAAGAAGAATCGACTGGCGCCTAAAACATTTTATTTCAGAATCGCCTTTAATGACCTTTTTTAACCTTGATAATATTGGAATTTCGATATTGTGAAGAGCATTTGAATATCTTCTTTTACAGAAAATGGGCTTAAGAAGTGTAATAAATGAAATAAAATTGTATACAACTGATTCAATCTTATTATGGACTGCATTGTACTTGCATGGACAGCATGATAGCAGCGTTATTCTATTTATCCAGCTGGCATAGTGCCATGAAGCACCGAAAGTCTATACTCTAGGAATCCTGCAAAGCTAGAACTTTGGTTACCATGACACCCCGGCACAGTGTATATGGCGATCACTTTCAACTTGTCCTCTGAGCGGTCGTTTTAGAGAGGGTGAATTGCATGCACGCACATCACTCCCATTGAAACAAAGGAAGCTCAGTGGAGTCTTGCAAGGAAAACCCACAATTTTAATCCTGTTGATTTTGTACCTTGACTATCCGGTGATAAAACTGAAGGGCGCATTACACTGCATCGACTGCATGCTACACATGAATGACGCCATCTGGCTAAACATGAATTGTGGGATGAATATGACACGAAGGTGAGTTAGACAAAATGGAGCTCATTTATATTTGACCTTGGCATCAGGAACGCGGAACCGCTCAAGGTCATAATTTGACCTTGAACTGGAGCAGACAGGGGGTGCACTTCTGTGACCATAACAAAGCAATCAAGTTCCACAATGAAAAAATGAGGTTACGAAAAAGAGAATGCTTTCCACCCGAGGATCAGTGACCATATGACTCTAATCCCATGCTATAAGTAATCCAAGTTGTAACAGATAAATCGTCTATAAATATATACTGATCAAATATATAGATATTGTAATTAACATATGCTGAGTTAAGTACAGAGGTATAATAGTTATTATAAGTATAAAAGATGCACTAAACATCTTTTCGTAATGGGGTTTGTCAGTAATGTCCTTTTATATTACAAGTACATTTGATCGGTGTCTAGGTACTGTGCATGTGAGTGCATATGATGCTTTTAATGGCAAAACAAATACGTGAATACGATGGCGTTTTAAGCAGACCATGCTGTCATTTCCTACTTCTCGTCACTCCTTCGGTAAACCTGGGAAAAAAATGTCCTGTTTTTAGCTAATCCTTGTTTACTGAAGGGCAATTGAGGCTCTGCTTAAGGCAACAGCTGTCATTCACCTCGACCGAAAAAGGAAAATGATCTTATCACAAGCGATGATTGAACGGCTTGACATGCTCTCTGACCTTCCATGTGAACAGGTGTTGCGTACTCAGAGGCCAACGTTCACATTACCTGGTTAATTGAACAATGTCTGTCTGTCTGGCAGTATGTACTCTGACAATACACCCTTGCTCGATAGGTCGCCTGATTCAAGGTCTTACAGGGTATAACTGAAAAACGTGCCAGATCGAATGCTCTTCAATATAACTCACTTTTAATGCAGCTCCGCGGGGTACTTCTAAGCTAATCATTTATTGTCACGATTATCCATGCAATTCATCCGTGCATCCGTATAATGTGATGGTCATTATGTGGGAATTAATATGCCATTGGACATCATCAATTCCGTGCCAAATTTGGTGGTTTTGTGTGAATACGGGCCTTTAATTATTATTGGAGAAGGTGTGGTGATTGTGCTCGAATGGAAATGGCACGTTCACTGGAGTCTCGAAGCCAGCCGCAAACCTTGTGTTGTTGCTCAATTCAGGACTCAGATGGTTGAAATTATAAGCCCCCCCCCCCCTCCCGACCAAATATTAAAGTCTCCGAGAAGCGTTTACAACGAGATATGCGTAACAACGACTAAGATAATAATAATAATAATAATAATAATAATAATAATAGTAATAAGTAATAATTATAATAATTAAATATATATACTTGAGCAATTAAGGCATTGAAAATCTCTGGGAAAGAGTCACATGGTACGAAGACATGATTGATGATTCACGGCAAATATCACAATAGATGGCTTTCCGCATAATTGAGGCAGCCATTACACGATGACAATTCGCAATCATCCGTCTACTGTACATGCCATTCAACATGTAACGGAAAAATACAACCGCCAAAAATTGCGGTCGCATGCTTCGATTTTTGCCGCCATGCGGAGCAATCACGTACGCTAGAAGTCCATTGTTTGATTAGAACATCACACAAAAAGCTTCCCGTGTGAAATTCTAAAATCTTGATAACTCAAATATTCTCAAAATACCCCGCGTCCGCATGCGTCGTTATTGACAAAATGTTTGGCTTTTTGCCTGATTTACACTTCTGATGTTTGACCTTCATTCGTGGCAGCCACGAGGCGCGACACAGGGCCCTGGAAACCATCCTTCGTTCGAGGTCCAAAATGACGCGTCCCGAGTTCTTTTTCTTTTTTTCTTATCGAGTTCCGACGATTTGGCGTACGTGCAAATGGCGGCGTGAATCGAACGTATATAAACTGGCGATGAACAGACGTTCATCATCTTCAGCTCAGTTTCCTCTTTGAATCCTCCACAAGAGAAATACCTGGTGAGTCCATGCATTCTGCTATCAGTGGGAATTTGCCGAAACAAGTATTTCAGATTGTTAATTATTGGGTGTTTTAAAAAGTCTTATCGTTCAACACTGTAGATTTTTAAACAAAATAATAATATATTCATTCTGTGCTCATACTTGATTGAAGCAATTCAAATAACTATAAGGTATGCTAACTATTGTTTTTTTGTTTTTTTGTTTTTTTTTTTAATACCGCTCGTATTCATATAACAAGAAAGGGTTTAACTATTTGAGAATTACATAGGTAATTTAGTCACGCGGATTTCCCATACTTTCGCCGAGCTATCCTTTGACTGCTCACAGCTCATCTATTTTTATTTTTTATTTTTTTCATTTTATTTCATTTATTTTTTTATTTTTATTTATTTATTTATTTATTTTTGTTTTGTTTTGTTAATAACACAATACGATGATCTTTCAGATCATCCACCATGCCTTCTGCTGCCGAAATCGCATCCATCCAGGCCCACTGGAACGCCAACGTGAGCGCCAACAAGCAAGCCGTCGGCAACGCTCTGTTCCAACAGTAAGTACTTGCAACCTCACTTGTATCCGGATAATATCAGACATGACCTCCAGGTACTTTGCCAAGTACCCTGCTGACCAGGGCAAGTTCAAGAAGTTCGCTGGTGTCGCTGCAGGTGACCTCGCCGGAAACGCTGCCTTCAACGCCCAGACCCTGGCTACTCTGACCTTCCTGGAAAAGGTCGTTATGGCGTGCGGAAACGGAGGCGCTGAAATGATGGCTGCCCAGATGCCCGCCCATCACGGATGGGGCGTCGATCAGTCATACTTCAAGGTAGGGCAGCAACCAACTATGAAAATAGATGTTTTATTTCTGTAGGCAACACTATTCTCACACGAAACAATTCTCTATCGTGTTCACCTCTGCTTAGTGAAATGAGATTTATGTTATGCTGTTCAGTAGAAAGATATACACGCCAAATATTCTCTCTAAGATGGCTAGCTCATGCTCTGTTTGGGTCTGTTCTTATGACATGATTTCTCTCTGTAGAAAATGTTTGATTTCATCCCTGGATTCATCGGAGAGAACGGAGGAGATGCCGCTTGCGTGGCCGCCTGGAAGGTCGCAGGAGCTGAGCTGACCGCCGTCTGCAAGTAAACAAGACTTGCTCCTACATCTTGCAGAAGATCCCGGTGTTGTTTGGTTGCCATGGTGACATAGACGGCACCGAGGTCACATGAGTACACTAGTGACTAGTCTTTTTCTCATCAGTTTATTATTCAAAATAATAAACTTTGTATCTTATTTTTATTCATTATCTCTTGAGTTATTTGTTTTAAGTGATAATTAGTATTTCGCATTTGGTCATTGCAAGGACGTACCTCAGTGAGCACGCGGAAATTTGAAATGCACATCGATCACACAGATATAAACATGCTAATTATGCAATGAACGAAGAGTTAGATTTCCCACTTTTAGTTTTGTAGATGTCAAATTAGGTGCAGCCGCTAGCGACAAGCAATTAAGTTCATTTTGATCAATGGATCAATTACAAACGAAAAGAGACCCTGGAAGTTCATCAATACTTCACAGTTATCCATATACGTCGATAAAATCAGATTCAGTGTTGCTATTAAGTATTAACGCATATGTCATTAGGCACACCTGTTTCAAAGATCTCAGACCTTCAAGCAATAGGATCTTTGCCTGAGTCCAAAAGCAAAAGGAAACGCAATACACCCGCTGAAAAGAAGCGAAAGTAATAAATAATATTATATGATGAAAGAATAAGTGTGAATAGCAAATCAATGGAAATCAAACTTGAGCCGTGAATTTATGAAAATAAATATGAGACATTACTGGTGCTGTTGTTGTGCCAATTGGCCTGTAATTAGTCCACATCTATCATATCAATTACTATATGGCAATAATTGAAATCAATTATGAAAAAACGCCATGTATGACAGATTGAACTATGTTCGTGACTTGGAGTGTAATCAGGAAACAATTATTTAGAGATTAGATTGTAGTTTTATATATAGAGTGGGCTAAAAGTAGTCTTATCTACTCCATATTAAAGATTTCGATGTTTTTCAATGGCGCTACACATTTCTAAAAAAGTGCTACAAAACAGATCGCAGTGTAAAAATCACACACACATATATGGGAAATAAATACCTGGTATGGTTAGTCTAACTGCTCTAACATGTCATGCTGCTATTATTTTTATTCCAATTTCATCAACATGTATGCCGATTTATCTCAATTAATAGAGTGCACTCATCATTTCGCGATATTTCCACTTTAGGCGGCAAACAAGGCCCTGAACCATGGATAAGCTTCATTGAACGCATAATTAAGGCAACACTCTCATAATATTGTTTTGTTTGAGAGTGATATTGTTGTGACAGCAGCACTAATGTTTATCTCCTAAAAGAGAGTTTGTCTTGAAGCGCCACACAAGAGATGACATTTCTCAATGCTCGTTCAGGGGCTCATCTGATTTTGCTCTCTTCGCTCTCACTCAACATTCACATTTATATGTTCCTCTCTCACTTAGAATGAACCTTTTATTTGATTTCTGTGCATAAAAGGGCGCAGAATAAAATAGTCAATCCATAAAACGTAGTTTTTTTTAACAATTGATACATTTTGGCAAATTTTAGAGTTTTGTTTTTAACATGATAGATTACTTTTGACCCACTCTGTATATAACCACTGCTCTGATAAGAACATGACGCACTAAATTACAATCGGGGTGAGGGTGACCCTTTTGTCATTGAAAGAAGACATGAATATTGTGAGGTATTGGTGTAAAATTGAGGCTCGCAATTTAGGGAATAGTTAGTGATTCTGACCACTTGGGGGCGATACCAGAATGAAACTTTAGTCAAGCACACATTTCTAAAACGCGACTCAGAGACGCTGTTTTCTGCAGTGCGCAGCTGTGAAGTGTAAATTAGGCCACGCCTCTTTTGGCTGGTAGCCAAATAACACAACCATATAGTAAAACCTAAACCGAAATTGTTGTAAATAATTCAATCGTATTAATTGTAATAAACAGCTTGAAAAATTAAATCATAAGTAAGAATACCATTTGTTACAATTCCAAATATGTAAGTATTTGCATGTTGTGCGGACCGTGAAAACAAACAAAAAAAGCCAGGCATCCTGCTCCATCAAAGCCACCTTATCTATCTGGCTTCAATCAACGCAATCTGATGACAGGATTTGGCGGGAAAGATCGAGGAGACGCGGAGGGAGAGGAGTCTGGCGTGGGACATCGTCGCGAGCATGGGGGATTCTTTCATATTTCTATTATCCTGATCATCATCCTTGATTCTACTGCTGCCTTCTTCCTCTTGACCATTTACGTTTAAGAACAATCATTTATTGGTGAGGTGTGAAGGTCGATCAGAAGAAGATCAAAGACGTCGTTAGCTTGCCTTATTCCTTATTACAATGCACTGAGCGCCTATTGACGAAACATTTCGGGGTACTAGTATACTAATTTGATGAATCTATAATAGAAAAATCATAAAAAAAGAAAAGTAAACTAAAAAAGAGATTTTTATAGAGATTTGTTTATCAACATTATTTCCATAAAGAATAAAATTATAATCACAAACACAATGCTGTAAGATACCACTCCATACCGCTAACCTATTCACTTATAACTTCATATACTAGTATATGTTTGCATGTTGTGGGCTGCCATGCCATGCCATGCCATGCGGTGATATCACGCGACAAGCACAATCAATATATGGAAAGAAAACTTTGATGGATGTTTGTGATGAATATGCAGATGAATTTAGTTTATTTGCTAATTCTGAAAAAAGCAAATACGTCGCTTTTAGGCTGAAAGGAAATAAGAAAACTGCTGTCTCGTGTCCGATTTATGCTGATCCCCTCATAAGTGCTTCTGTGTGATTATAAATCATTAAGATATTCTTGGCACTCAGCACTGGAGTCCAAGGGTAAAAGGCGTAATCATAAATGAAGTTAATTTTTGTTTGGCGTAATTTGTATAATCTATGATTTGTGTAATCTATGAGTGTGCACCAGGCATACCATTATACAGGCTTGTTTGATTTTATGTCCGTGGTGCAGATTTTTTGAGAGACTCGAGGCTCCTGTTGTTTACATTAGAGGTTTACTCATGTTTGACCTTAGTGAAGGTCGTGTTTTCGGTCATGGCCGCTGAGGCACGGTGCAATGCAAAAGCCGGCGACGGTTTGACGCGTCACAGAAGACTGTTAGCATTAATTATTACATTAACAAGTATTTAAACTGAAAGGTTGGCATTAAGTGAAAATATTTTATCAATATAAATGAATATAAGATTGAAGGACACATAGTGAAACATCATATAGTTGAACATTACAATTGTATAGTTCTAATGATATGCAGTATGACGTATATATTGTGAAAATGGTGATTTATGAGGTGGAGGAAGTGATTTTTTCAAACAGATAGATCATGGCTAGGTAATACCAAGGTAAAAAGAACGATTATGAACATCTAAAATATATATGAAAAACAAATAACAATGTTGGAGCCTGATGAGGATGAAGTCGATGTCGATGTCATGATATGTTTTTAAACCAGCTAAATATGAAATGTCAACAGTTCTGTCACTCTGATCCTTACACCATCCGATTCTTATATCTGTACCGTTAGAAAACGGGAACAGACGTCGATCTGCATCCTAAACATATCCTAACAAAGGAATCACGCAAACAACAACACACATCAATCAGTGACGTACTCGAATCCTGTTAGTACTTAATTTCGCTTGAAATCCGCACTTCGTATGGTTCCGCATTTTAGTCACAGTCCGTATTTTACCATGACACCATCCGCGTTCAGTAAATAGCTAACGTATTCTGTAAAACGTTTTGATTAACTGGTTTATTGGGAATAAAAGGCAAATTCAAATGTTTTTAAGAGGTTCTTTTGATCAAAGTTCGCCAAATTTTGAACACAAATAATGAATGGTCTAAATAGCATAACGTCAGGTGGAAGACGATAACATTGTGAGTTTGTGACCTCAATATGTGACCTCAATTGTGACCTACAATGCCAAAACAATTCCTTTTTAGTAATTCTAATAATTGCTTTCATATACCGCTTGATACCCAAAACAATAATGCCAAACATAATTTATAACTTTATTTGCCAATCGTTCAGCTGTTGTTCTATATCAATTTAGCATCAATGAATATATTTCATTATTTGAGTTTTGCCATACATGTAAATTATAAAGGTTTTTTTCCCTATTTGAAATAAATTGATTAATTTGATTTACTTTAATTTAATCTTACAATTGCCCCATTTTGCATCAATGATTAATTAATAAATATCACTTGAACCCATAATATTATTATATAAATTAAAATAAAGAGAAGAAGAAATGACATTCCATATTGGAAAGCAATATTAACAGAGCACACACCGTCATTACATAATCCAGTTCGCATTCAATTGAGAGACGAAACGAAAAAGTTGAATCCGCCGGGTGCATAGAAGCGAAGCGCACCTTTTCATCGGTCACTTCTTGCTGAAACCTTTAACTGGTTCAGACGCTGGATTAGTTTGCTTCTTGCCCCGATTTCAATAAAGAATTAAGACTGTGTGCTGGCGAACACTTCGCCATGCCGAAGGTGAAGTCCTACAGGGTTGAATTTGCCTTATTCTTCGTTGTGTTTGTGCTGTACATATTTGCTGTAATTTCGCCAAAACATTCTCAGGACCTTGCTTTCAAGATGTCCGCTAAAAGACATAGTGTGAAATGGGCGAAGCGGCTCGATTTTATACCAATAGCCGGACAGCAAACGTGTAAGGATGCGATGGAGAAGATTGGCTCCGAAGTGTGGACTGAGGAATACCTGAAAACATCGAAGGCTCACGGGGAATTCCTGAAAACGCTGAATGATTCGCAAAACGCACTCAATGCCGGAGACTTCGTTGACCAGCAGAAGATGCTGGCTAAGTTGGCATCGCTGCTGCCGGTTCAAACTGTGTGTGAAAGTGGCCTCAATGCTGGACACAACGCTCTTATTTGGCTGACGGCCAAAAAGACGACCAGAGTCATCTCATTCGACCAAGGAAAACGCAGCTATACGCGGGAAGCGGCAAAGTTCTTACAGAAAGAATACCCGACCCGCTTCAACGTAACTTGGGGAGACTCGACTTCGACGCTGCTCAAATATCAACGAGATCACGCAGACTTCAAGTGTGACGTCATCTTTGTTGACAGTGAAAGTACAGCCAAATCGGGCGAATCAGACGCGAGTATCTTCCGCTTGATGGCCAAGGACGGACACCTGTTTATCTTTGGTGGCTATCCCACTCGATCTGCGTGGCTGAACAAACAACGGGGTCCGGTGTGGGACACCCGGAAACGCGATGGTGAAATTGCTGAACTGTTCGCTTGTGTTGAGGGAGGTTTCCAGGGATTCTCTTTCGGTTATTTCATCTTGTGATTTTATTGCGCAATAATACATCAGGGAAGTATCTACAAATTGAAATGCATTGATGGGTTTTCAGTTATATCCTAAACCGGACCCATGAATGTCGGTAATGTATTATGTGTATAATAATTAGCAGTGTGGGTGTACATGACTTTATATATCAGCAGGTGACAATCTGATCTATTGTGAAATTAAATCATACATGATATGGAATACAAACTATAAAATTACATTTTTATATACAATTGACGAATTGTATGCAATTTTTTGTTGAATACAATTGTGGACGGTTTATTCTGAGTGTTGGGTGAAAGTCGAAGAAACTGTTGCGGGGCAGTTGCGGTGAAAATATTGTATGAAAATGCCCTCGTCAGACCACTACTAAAAAAGCCAAACCTTGATGCTGAGATACCCAAGAACTATAGGTCCGTTTCCAATCTCTCGTTCACTTCAAAACTCCTGGTAAAAGTGGTGGCCTCGCAACTGAATGCCTACTTGTCGCAGAATGATCTTCAAGAATCACAACAATCAGCGTACCGCTGCGCTCATAACAGAGACTGCCCTCTTTTTTGCATCTTTTTGACGACGTTGTTCGCTCAATTGGCACCCACCAGGCTGTATTGTTCGTGGCACTGGACCTGAGTGCAGCCTTCGATACAGTGGACTATGTTTTGTTGGAGGAGGCGCTCACACGACTTGGTGTACAAGGAACTGCTGCTGCCTGGCTCCGATCGTATCTTCATGATCGCGAACAGCAGGTAGTCATCAAGGACGCTGCATCGCATCGACAGAAGCTGGATTGTGGTGTACCTCAAGAGTCGGTCCTTGGCCCGCTGCTGTTCACGCTATATACAGCATCACTTGGCCGTGTGTTGAGGCATCATGGTGTTCGTTTTCACTTTTACGCCGACGACACCCAGGTGTGGCTACCCTTTCGTCCTGAAAAAAGGGCTGATGCGCTGGCCATCATGCAACAGTGCCTTCTAGATATTCAAAAGTGGATGTCCTTTCATAAACTGAAGATGAACTGCAATAAAACAGAATACCTGGTCCTTTCTTCTGGACACGATGCACGAGCATATGACCTGCAGCGCTCAATTGTCATAGGCGGAGAATCCATTATCCCCATCCCCTACCCCTGTGCGCAACCTCGGTGCTCTTGTGGACTCCACTGTCTCTATGGAAGCTTTTATTACGCATGTGTGCAGTGTCTTATTTTTATATTCATAATTTGAACAGGATTAAGTAATTTTTAGATTAGGGAACACTCGAGAAATTAATACACTGTTTTATATCGTCAAAGTTGGACTATTGTAACTCACTATTTTTAGGACTGCCTGCCATTTATATCAAACGACTCCAGCTAGTGCAAAATGTTGCTGTGAGAATTTTAACAGGCACGCTTCGGCATGAACATATTACCCCGGTTTTATTTCAATTGCATTGGCTGCCAGTTGAGGCCAGAGTGAAATTTAAGATACTTTTATTGATTTACAAATGTTTTTACCAAGTTGGCCCACTCTATTTACGTCATTTAATTGTGAAGGAAAGTTTCCAAAGAATTTTACGATCAGTCGATCAAGATCTTTTACATATTCCTTTGACAAATTCTTCACTAACTTACGAACGAGCTTTTAGCGTGGCTGGTCCCCGCATGTGGAACTCGCTACCACTCAATCTACGAGCCATTGATAATGCGATTGTTTTTAAAAGACATTTAAAAACTCTTCTTTTTACGGAATGTTATCAGGATTTTTATAAGTGTTTCACTTTTGTTTTATTAATTTCATTTTTAGCCATGTCATTAAAATTAATAATTAATAAAAATGCTCTAAACGCTCTTTACATAAAAACAATTATTGTTTTTATGTAAAGAGCGTTTAGAGCATTTTTATGGATTTTACGCTTTATAAAATAATTTTATTTTATTATTACTATTATTAAAATTATTATTATTATTATATTAATGTATATTCATAGCATGATTTCACTTAACGCCAACCTTTTAGTTCAAATATTTGTTTCTTCTTCTTCTTCTTCTTCATCTACATTCTTGTCATTTTCATTGACCTGCTTGTATGTTCAACCAATCCTCGATGTTATCCCGTAATTGGCCAATTTCTGTTCAAACTTATGATGCTCTGTGATTCCTCTTCTTTGATCGATTCATAAGGCATCCTGAAGCTGGTGCGTTATGACTTGCCACCCACATGTCCCTCAGCTGAGAGACACATCATTTGAATGCTTTTGTTGCAATCATTGAATGAATGCAGATCAGTCGTGCAACCCTCATAGTCCAACAGTACATTGAGATAAAACACAAGATGTCGATTTTTTTCTCTATCCCAATTCATTTGCTGCTGTTGCTATGGGAATTACAGCTATATTTAGCATGAAAATAGGATGAACTATCTCCCCACAGCAAAAAGCCAAGGACTATACATAACTGTATGTATGCACATATTTATAGCTGGTACGTGCAGAACTGGAGCGTTTTAAGGGGCGGCTTTTTGTCACCAAAGCTTTCAATGATCACCCGAAAATATCATAATTCGTGAATCAATCAATCAGTCAAAGAGTATGAATCGAATTAATAGCTCCATGCATCTATCCACAGTTAGAGAGCAAGTTAGTTGGAGCACCCATTTATTGAATCAATCAGTGCATCAAATTTGTGTGTAGTTATCGATAAAGGGCTTGTTTCTACATCATACACCGTCTCGATGATATTGCGTGAAAAGCATTTCTTTAGGACGCAAGGTATGCTCCCTGATTATGCAAATTACTGAATACAGTTGCACTTATAAACGGCTGGGAGAGTTTACTAGGAAATACCATATACAAGGAGCAGACCCTGGCGCCGCCGATGTGTTTTGTTTATTTTTATTTTCATACATTGTTTGACTTTGAGAGTACTTTCCTTTGGTACACAATCTAGTTTTATTTTTACGTGTTTATTATAATTATTTCACTCGGCTCATAATGTTGTCATTAATTTTCTCTTTATAAATATCAACCTTTTACCATGTCTTGTTTGTCATGCTTTTACTTTTTTTTCTTCATATTATAGATTATTTTGTGTTTATATCTCTGTCAAGCTAGTCTTCAGAAGTTCCTGGCATTTTTTGAGATTGTTTAATTTTTTTTTTTTTTTTTTTTTTTTTAATTCAAGTTTTTATAAGCCGATCGCGATGTGGTATGGTTTTAAGTCGCTCTTATTCAACCAGTGGCTAACTAGTACAGCAGCTAGTCAGCCGATTTGACAGTCAGCTAGCTGCTAGCTATAGCCCCTCTTGTTAACACCATGCCCCTGGTATGACTTCCTAGCAGCAGCTTTGGAGTCTGATAAGGAAACGAGCTTCTTTCCAACAAGAAGGAACATAGGCTTATCGATCTGCCCATTGTGCAAAGAATCCTCATAGCATGTCCCCTATAGCTGAACCCCTCGCAGTTTCGCGCGAATGATAAAATATATATATATACGTCTATCTGACATAAAATTCATACTGAAATGTGAGTAGAAATACAGAAAAGATGAAATCGAACCCAATTAGCTGAAATAGTATTAATTTGTTCATAATTTGAGCTTTTTCGGTGCGCTGGAACCATAGGCCTAGTAGCTTCACTGATCTGCGATATTCGAGTGCACAAATGACAGGGTTGGCATGACAACAGTTGGTGCGTAGGGTAAGTTGTGGGGGACACGCAAAGACCACTTTCATGAGCGATGTCGAATCTGGTATGTGTACTAACAGGAAGAAGCTAGCTCATCTCCATATCTATGGGAAATACGTATGGGGCGGAATCTCTTTTTGAATATAGTGTTAGCGCATTCCTTAAAGATATGATTTCAATTCAGGGAATTTAGCGTTTCAGTCAAGTCCCGCGGGTTTAAACGCCAGGACCAGTGTCCAGTGCTTAATAGGTCGATGTCTTTAGCTGTCAATATGAATCTCACAGCTGACGAGTATGGCAGCCAACGATAATCTTGCAAGGGAACAATTATAACCCGAATGTTCGCCAATAACATTCCACTAGCTAACTTGGCATTAATTGCATTCTCCTATATCGTCCTGAGGATAACTTTCCCTTAACTATTTTTTTTTAACCGACGTCCGAACTGATGAACATGTAAGGTATTTTATTATTCACTGCACCAGTATGAATTATGGAGCGACTCAAATTCATTACTCAATGCTAGTATGCTGTGCAAAATTTGTCGTAGGATCAGAATAGAATAGATCTCATACTGTAGAACAAGAAATTTTTGCGCCGTATGAAATTTTCGCTCTATTCAAGGTCACGATTGACAGTGAAAATTAGGTGCCCGCGAAATGTTTCTGGGCGATCTTTTACTATACTAGTATGACCCTATCCCCGTGACTGCGAATTATTGGTGCAGCGAATAAAGGCCAGAGCCAGGAAACTGCGAAATTTGCAGTCCGCGGAAATTTCTTGTTCTACAGTATTATCAGAGTCAGAGGATGTGGAAGGTTTTAAACATTTTACCGTTTCAAGTTATAATTCTCTCATATTAGGATCCTATATGGTACGTACTCTGTGTAGTAGTGTGTACCATATAGGATGCTATCTGATATGATTTCCCCATCATAACGTTCTTTTGAATGACACTACACGGCCGGAATCTCTGACACGGCCTCTCGTACTATTATTCTCTATCATCGCCCAAGTCCAAGCTGTCAATTTTTCCATTTGTAACATTTTCAATCATGACCCGTGTCTACCCGCGAAACTCTTCTCAAAGCTACATGATATTTATCCTCATATTTCTCTCATGTTCAAACTCTTTGGAGTCTATTGAATATGACGCCAAACTTCCGAATCTCCTCCTTGTTTCTTTCGACGGTTTCCGCTGGGATTACCTCAACAGGGCACACAACTTCGATATTAAAACTCCGAACTTTGATGCCTTGATCGCAGGTGGCAGCACCGTAGCTGCTGGTGGGGTCAGAAACTCGTTTCCAACTAAAACCCTGCCTAACCACTTCACCATGGTAACTGGGATGTACCCTGGTAACCACGGGGTTGTACATAACAATTATTGGGACCCCAAATATGGCGAATTCACAGGTCAAGATGACATCTGGTGGAATAATGGCACTGCAGAAGAAGATGTGGCGAGCAGTGTGATTCCGATGCCGGTTTGGATCGCAAACCAACGCCAACGATTGTACGTTAATCAAAGTGAGCGCTTCATTCGTCGCAGTGGCGTCATGATGTGGCCGGGGGCGTCTGCACGTCTGTACAATGAGACCGCTCACAAGTGGAAATTGTATGATTACCCTGCCACAAATGAATCGCGAATCGATGAAGTTATACAGTGGTTCACCGATGAAGTGGAACCAATTAATATGGCAGCGATGTATTTCAATGAACCAGACTACCACGGCCATCAATGGGGGCCAATGTCCAGAGATCTCATGCAACTGGTGGGCGATCTGGATGGCATTGTGGGATATCTGTTGCAGCTTTTACGAAAGAATGATTTGTACGATAAGATGAATTTAATCATCACGAGTGACCATGGCATGGGGGAGATCAAAGAGCGCATAATTCTCAGCGAGCATCTTGATCTGACGACTTTTAAGACTTACGGATCTTCTCCTGTTCTCCTTATTTGGCCGCTTGCAGGTAAATTTGCTCAAAAACGCAGCGCAATCAAAACATTCAAATTAATCCAAAGATGAAACTGAGTGCACATGTTTCAAATTTCAATTCTATTAATCATTTACATATCAAATTTCTAATCTGATCTAAAAGGAATCTATAAATGGAGTCTTATTGTTTCTCTTTTCTTTCTTCAGGTTTTGAGGAAACCATTTACGCCAATGCCAGTAAAATTCCCAAGATGATGGTTTATCGGAAGGATGAAATCCCTCCGGAATATCACTACACGTTCAACCGGAGGATTCCTCCTCTGCTCTTCCTGGCTGACCCTGGGGCCACCTTCTGCACGACCCTCGCCAATTGTAGCAACATCGGTGAGCACCCCTTCGAGAAAATCAAAATAAGATTTGGAAGAAATTGATCAATTATTAATACATATCTTTATTCATACACACAAGTGGTATAAAAAGAACAGAAAAAAAAAAAAAATAAAAATTATATTGACTTGGTATACAAAATAAATTAATTTTGGCAATCTAACAATAAAATTATCCTTCATTATTTACTCCAGTACTTAGAATGAAGCTGTTAATTTTTACTAGTATATAATATGTTGTACTGTTACTAAAATTCTGTTTGCCAAATTACCAATGATATATTCTCTCCATAACAGAGGGTAACCACGGTTACACCAACAACTGGTCTGACATGCACCCCTTTTTCGTGGCCCATGGTCCTGCCTTTAAAAGCAATCATATCAGCCCGGAATTCAATAATGTTGACATGTACGCCATGATGTGCCAGGTGTTAGGCATCACTCCTGGCCCCCACGACGGTAACCTGCAAAATATCAACAATATTCTACGTTCAACTCCACACTATTCCAATATTTATATATTTGGTGAGTATCATAATTTTTGCTTGGGGTATATATATGTTTACTGTTCTGTTTGCAGGGGTCGTCTGTTTTGCTGTTGGAGTGCCAATCATTATTGTGGGCTTTATTTTTACCCTGAAGGCGTGTCGCACACGCGTTCTGCGATATCATCGTGTTAGTAGAGACGTACAAATGAGTGGTGCTCAAGAATCGCTGTTGTCCTCTGACGATGAAATCTAATTATGGGAATTATCAAAGAGTGAATTGATGCCAGGAGGTTGTTGATTGCATTATGAATAGTTGGAATTGAATTATTAGTTTTTCTTTCAATAATCTTTACCTAGGCCATGATCACTTTATGTAATAAATTATTTGTTAATTAATTTGTAATTATCTTTGGAAATTGATCTAGTTCTCAAGATCTGATTTATAGAAAATAATGTTTCCAGCAAAATCAGCGGGAATTGTGTCTCATATTTGAGCGATTTTCCAGCTCTATCTTTCTTCTTTTTTTCTTTTTTCTTTTGTCATCTCCTCAAACAATTTGAATGTTTGTAATATTTAACTCATAAACTATGTTTGCTGCAGCTATGTAACCTCCGAGCCAAACATTTCATATATGCCTGGATGTTATAATTATCTAGTCATTCTTTACAAGTTAAATGTAAGTTATCTATAATCCTTCATTTCAAGATAAATGTATATTGTTTAAATGCTCAAATATCCAGTGTCAAGTATTGAATGACTCATACAATCGAGAGTGTCTGTTGAACAAATATTTCATGCATGGTGCTATGTGTGTACAACACACTGTTGTTTGTCTGTTTTGGCCATTTGGCCATATGAATGTCAGTAATGCACTTATGATTGTTATTATTGTAAGAATGAGAAATAATTTTCACTTGTTGGCTGGATGAATTAATTCTGCTTATTTCAGATTTTTTTAAATTGGTCAACCTTAATTACGATATGTTATCATGTTCATGATTTCCATCCATATTATTAAAATATTTCTTATGCGTATAGTGTATTCATACCTACATCAAATAATTACTCACACATAATTATAATTACTGGTTTATGATGTTAAAAATTGTACATGGTTTTTTTATTACTTAAATTTGATAAATTTCAAATCATAACTTACCTTTAATTCTTTGCCATGTAATTTGTACCATATTCAATTTTAATATAAATAAATGTATGCATTTATGGTGGATTTTATGTCCCATCCAACCCATAGTGAATCTGTGGCCTCTATTATTGTACTTCGTTTGGTATAACTAGAAATTTCGCCCTGTTGTCGACAAGGATAGCCTCTCCGGCCATGTAATATATGTGAAGAGAGAGAGACAGAGAGCATTTATTTGGCTATAAACTAACAAAAGTCGAAACACAATAAAAAATTAAGATAGTATGTACGTATTAATATTATATTATACTTTTTCCCCTTCGTGGTGTATGTTTCGTTTACTCATTTAACATGGCTCACTCCATAGGAATTACTCCACCCTAACGGACTTTGAAAATGTGATGTTGTTTCTCTTGGTCTTCATCACATCCTGTTGATGTGTCTAAATGCGTCAACCTTAAATTTCTTTTTCCGAGGTGTACGCTGAGAAACAACGAACAATGACAAAAGGAATTTAATTCAAATAATTATCAGATTTATTTAAACTAAATCACGCGTGAATACCCATGGTTACATTGAAAAATTCGGGTTTGTCGGACATGCCTGAGTTCAGATTCACCGCAATTCCCCAAACCAGTATCCTATTCTCGCTGTCATCTGCGAACCAATTTCTGGAGTTGATATTCTTGACGAGAGATATAACACCATTAATGCGTAGGTGATAAATACATGAGAATTGCCATGTTCACCAATCTGAACTTCCTTCACGCGTCTCACAATATTATCATACATCTCGTAAATAGCGAGAATATTTGCCTGAAAAGCGTAAACAGTGATAATAATACAAAATATCCACATATTAATTCAATTGTATTACCTTAGTCGGGGGTATGAACTTTCGACCCTCAGCAGCCGATTAAATGGCCGAATCTCAATAAAACGATCTCCATTGCGACCCTTTACCAACTGTATTCTCTTAAGGGATGGTAGGCCTAGTTGTGTGACCCACTTGACTGACACCAGGCTCAATGAGGAGCTTTTCTCAAGCTGATGTACTTCAATTTTATGTGAAATAGATGATGCGTCCATAATCTCGTTCCAAGACTCTATGGATTTGATTATATGGCTATTTGGAGTTAATGCATCAAGCAATTTCTTCAATTTTCGCACCCATCCAATACTCCATTAGCCTAGATACTTTTAGCCTCAATATTGGACCACAGGAAGAACTTTGAACTTCAGGAAGTTCAGGTAAAATGAAACACTCGTCTTCGCCGATCTGTTTAAACACCCCGTTTCACACATTGATTGAAGACCAATATGTATGTCGTGGTTAACTCGGGGTCTGACGAAACAGCGAAATGGAGCGGAATAGAGCTTGTGAGAGGAGACTGCTTCTATACTATTAATACGCTCTCATCGCTTTTAAGAGTTCTTCGCTCAACCAATGAGCGCACGTTTCGAGTGGCGTTTCAAAATTTGTCTGGACAAGAAATAGCCATTGTGCAACACCCAGTTGGCCGCGTCGACTGGTGGTGTGGCCGTGTGGTCTGGAGTGATCACGTGATCATTAACCCTTTGACCCTTCTGTTGCCCCGAGCTGAGGTCACGACCCCCTGGCTCGGTGCTAACTTGTGAAAACCCGTTACGGCGAACACGTGTGTCTCCGATGCCGTCGATGTCGATGTCGTACGTATCGTTTTAATGTGTAATTATCATCCTGACTACAGCCGTCGTCTGCTCGTTAGACAATGAAGAAATAGAAAGATACGGTCTGGTCTAGCCCTAAACTATATGGCTGATCCCGATCGCCCGTGGATCATATTTATGTGGCATTTGATAGGCCTATAGGTCTGGACTAGCTCCCCAAGCGTGGGAACTACTCCGCTACCCTTGGGGAGCTAGGTCTGGACTTGACTAGGGATGATGTGACATGGTCGTACCGGAAGTGAGCTGATCACTTGACCGCAGGCGCCATTTTGCTTCCAGATCGCTTGGGTCAATATCGTCCAGCTGTTTTAGCTGATCGAATGTCGGGGGCTCATTATCGATCTCAATCGGTCGAATTAATAGCTCCTGTTAAAAGTATGTTATATAAATAGATTAATTACTCAACTGCTTAATCATCAATCCTTGTAAAACAGATTTCATTGATAGAAATACAGAGTGTACGTAATGTGTATTTTTTTTTTTCACACCTCACACGTTTATGGCCAAAACAATCGATCGAGAAACGATCGCCAAGCTCGTGCAGTTAGACATCCAGCGCCAATCAGTCAACTCCTTTGTGTCAACATGAATTTATTGTTTGGTCCGGTTTCTTACTCATCCTATAATTATATTGTTATACATTTCTATAGACATTTTTTTTTCTATAGAAATCAATTTCTTTTGTGTGAAAGTCTATAGAAAACGATAGTGAGCGCTTTTACTCATCTGCAAAGTTACTCCTCTTTTTCTTTTTTTTACATAAGAAATTCCACAGGAGTAAATGCACTCATCGATTTTTGAGATTGAGCCCACTCGGAGTAACTCCTATGGAGTGAGCCATGTTAAATGAGTAATGAAATGTACCCTAAGAGGAACATGGTACACTACTTCTGTTGGCTGCTCATGATATACGTACGTCAGTAAATGACAACATTGAGCACTTATTGCCACGTGTTGTGACACACCATAAAATGATAGGGATATACTGTACAGTGTACACGTACATACAATCCCTATACGTACGTGAATGCATGGTGTATGTGGCTAAAGTAAAGTGTGCTTTGTTTTTACACAAGTAATGTGTAAAAAATAATCTCCCTGCGGTGTGTAAAATAATTTCAGTTGGTCAATATAATCATCATTTCAAAAGTGTGTTGAGCAACCAATTGAAAGACAGTAATTTTCCTTGAAAATTGCATTTTGCAGGGATTACATTTTACAGTAAACAAATGTGAAGTGACATCACAAATGTGTGGGACTCTGGCAAATCTTTTGAGCAGGTATATTTTATTGTTGTGTGAAATATAGTTTCACTAAAATATAAGACAAACATAAGAAATTTAGGCATATACTGTAAAAGAAGTGAAATGAACACCAGTGGATTATGTAAATGATACAAATTGAAGACCAATGGATTATGTAAATGATACAGTAAATGAATCCCAATTTTCTTATCAATAGTAACCATAGGCACTATTTTGTGGCACTAACTTTTCTGTAGCAGTTTAAGAAAATCGAAATAATTCACAATTACATCGATATTTGAATCAGAAATGTTCACTCAACCTTCTGTGACTGGAAATAAACTAACCATAAACGAAATAACACATAAATACATGCCAGCCGAATCCAGATGCTTAAATGTTTTATTAACTCCAAAGGTTATTAAAAATTCTGCCACACAAATATAAACGTTTTTTTGAGAGGCATAAGGTTGAGTTAGATGACATGTGCTCCAGGTCACAAATACACATCTTCGACGATGCTCACTTCAAGTGTGATTCGGCCATCTTTAATGTATCCATTTTTCGGATCCGCAAGTTTCTGTGGAAGAAAGAAGAGATTAATATTGCATAAGAGAAGATGTGTTGTAAAATGCACAGCTGTATTAGTAATTGCACATACTCACATTCCATGGCATAAATTCGTTCCAAGAGAGACTTCTCTCACTGGGTCCAAACACATGTTTGCTTTCTGCGAGCAAGATAATAATTCAGATTTTACTTTAAAATGAATCAATCAAACAAACGAACTTTTTGTGAATGGTTTTCCAATAGGAATCTGCTTCAAAACTCGTACTTCATAATTCACCTTGCACATACACGACCAACCACTGAGGACAGAACGATGCATAATTTGAAGGTGTGACATTATTAACACTCACGCAGATGCAGTAGAATCAGGCTGACTCACAATATCAACACCCAACCAGTCCCTATCCCCACATCGCCTAACACTTACTTCCATGTGCCTGTAAATAGGACAATCATGTTGGGCGGTGGTGGTTGGAACTTTATTCAAGTTAAATTCTGATATGATACTTAGAAGAAAGCAGAATTTAATTATTTTACCACAGCCAATTTCGAACGTGGACGTGTGAGCTACGTGAAAATGGACGATGATAACGGGAACACAAGGTTGAAAAGTTTTCCGTGTGACGAAGCATCAGCGTAATTCGATCACCTGAAATTCACAAATAAGCATCTGTTTACGCTGTAACGAACAACTCAATCAATTTCATTTGATTCGATTTACTTCTCACCTTGCATATATGTTGAATGCAAATAATAAAAACCAGTTCTCGGCTGTGATTCAACCGACCTTTGCATCTCCGTAACGTGTAGTTAATAACTTTCTAACAACGTAGCATATTATCATGAGATTTGTCCCCGTTGCATCCATAATGAACTTGTGGAAGGTTTTTCTTCGATCTTTAGCTTGTTCAAGCCTTGAATCTGGACCGACCTCCCCTCAAAAGGTCGTTGTGGCGTTACATTATTTATTATATGATTTACACAGATTTGTCGTCAATGAAAACCTGTACTGGTTCTCTTTATGGCTGGCAACACATGCAGACGCTTCAAAGTCTAATCTCAGGCATCTTAAGATAGTCCATATAGTTTAAACTATATGAACTCCTGAAACACCATAATGCTATAGCGTTCCGACAAATTAACTCGGCAACACTATTTCCCATATAACACTATAACCGATAAAAACACTTCCTGCTACTTATTGAATTGCTACACTATAATTAAATAGCTATAAAAATGTAGACACTCATGCAATGATTCATTGAATCTGAAAATCTTCAATGTAAAGTTGGTTCAGAGAAACTGACTGTTCTGATGAATAATAAGTAGGAACTCACGCTGGATGGCGCCTTCAGTCTCGCTGCAAGATGTTAAAACCGTGGCTGTCTGGCTTTTGGCCTGGCCGTTCAATGCCTTCTGAATCAGCTTGATTCCCTGTGGATTACGTAAGAGCCCCTCATCAGTAACAGTGCCTCTGATGAAGCAATGGGAGCAATGAGACAGGTCTACATGTTGCATGAGGTCCATGAATCGTTCATCTCTCTCTGCGTCCGATTTGATCCATCTCTGCAGACGGATGAATTTGTCCTCATGAGAGCTGTGTGCTTTGAGAATTTTTGTGAAGTCTCGTTCCTTCAGTTCAACCATCGATTCATTACTAATTTCCGCCCATTTGTTTTTTATGAATTGTCGAGACACTTTCATCAACTCTCCAAGTTCATAAAAATGAGACAGATTCAGAATTGACACACAGTTAGATGGTTGAATGTGCTTGCAGAGGAATTTCTCGCTTGCAGCCTTCAGATCACTGAGTAAAAGCATGTTACTGGCGGAAATTAGATGGTGTGCATTTTCTTCAGTGATGTCAATCTTGCCCGTGTACAAATACTGGACGAGGAGCCTTCCTGTTTCGGCATCTATTTCTTTCATGCCGACCTCATCCGATTGACTTTCCCTTAAGCCACAGGAAAACATTCGTCGAAAGTAGTCACTGGACGATGCCAGGACCACTTTGTGGCACGCAAGCCTCAGTTCCCCGAAAACCAAAACCATGTCCACCAATTCATTGGCTGCTCTCATCTCGTTGAACGAGGCAGACATCGCCTTCAGGAAGCTGACAGTTTCCATGATTCAGAATGACAGTCAAGTCTGAAAAAGAATTTAAAATCTGTCATAATTAACATATTAATACAGAGTGGGCCAAAAAATAGTCAATGTACGTACTCCATTGTAAAAATAGTACTCTAAAATGTGTTAACATGTATCAATTTTTCCTTAATTATATATCCTTAACTACCTGGTATGGATTGACTTTGTTATTCTGCGCCCATTTATGCATAGAAATCAACTAAAAAGTCGATTTGAATGAGGGAGGAACATTTAAATGCGAGTGCTGAGTGACCAGGAGAAGAGTGAAATCAAATGAGCCCTGAACGAGCATTCAGGAATGTCATTTCTTGTATGGAGCTTCAATACAAACTCTCTGCTTTGTTTTGATTCTAACAGATAAATATTAGTGCTACTGTCACAACGGTAGCACTCTCATACAAAACAATTGCACGAATGCGATGCCTCAATTCTGCGTTCGATGAGGTTTATCCGTGGTCCGCGGAATGATGAGTGCACTCTTTTAATTGAGGTAAATTGGCATCAATGTTGATGAAATTAGAATAGAAATGATAGGAATAGCAGAAGGACATTGTAGACTAAACATACCAAGTATTTATTTCTCTTCTATCTTTGAGGGGCACCGAATAGCTCAGTGGATTAAACCGACTGACTGCAATCCTATGCCGACCGTGGGGGTCGAGGTCCCGGGCTCGAGACCCGATCAGGCCACGGGCGTTATGATTGTGAATTATAATTGTGGTTCTTCAGTGACTCTGCAGTGCTGCCCAACTGCGTAACAAGGCCGGGCGCTGTGTACTACTGTCTATGGTGGTATGCAGGATAAAGAACCCTTGGGATTTATCGATAAGAGTAGGGGAAACCCCCAGTCCCAGGCCTTCTGTTCTGGTGCCCGTATCATCCGATTGGTTTGGGTGGAGCCATAAAACCTCAATCACTCACTCATTCTCTTATAATTATCTTTGTGTGAGTTTTACACTGCGATCTGTTTTGTAACACTTTCTCAGATATGCGTTGGGCCATTGAAAAGCATTGAGCTCTTTAAAGAGGACCTAGCTCTGTTTATTTTGGAACCTTTTTAGATCGATTTCGATCGATGTGAGTGACAAGAGACCATTTTTGAAAAATTTGGCAAACTGGGAATGATATTCAAGACAAATTAAAATACGAATTTCCTGCTCAGTCAAAATAGCTTGAAACGAGATAAGTGCGAGATTTCTTTTATGCAAACTGCTGAAGGATCTGCTCACTCGACGGCTCCCATTCTTAACAATGGGAGAATTACTTTCTTCGCGTCATCACAGTCTGAAATCGACAGCGAGAAGAAAGCGAGATTTAAACCTCTCAACTCGATGTACTTAGGAATTAGCCCACGGCAAGCGTATTGTCTGAAACTACGGCAGTCAAAAGCCGTATTTGTCTTTTTGGATATATTTTCTATCATCCGTTACTAGTTCAAAACAACCAGAGGTCCACTTTAACATGGAGTAGATAGACTAACTTTGGCCCACTCTGCATAGACCCTTAATTGTCCCATGATTCGATGTCTTTAAATAGGATTTCTCTGAACATTCAGACGAAGATGTTTAATGAGAGCGCAATAGTTTCACCACACAAAGTTAATTATTTATCAAGAATCAAAAGAGCGATACAAAATTATACGTAAAATGATTGTAGGGTTTATTCGTTAAGTCTTTCACGTTAAATCCAAGTTATCATTTCAAATTAAATGTTAACTTGTCATCAAAAGTCACTGTGGTCACTTGCACTACACTAGTTTGTCTGTAACTAATCATCATAAATGGGTCACAATAATATTAATTAATTAATAAGGCTCAAGTGTGCACACTGAACGCATCACGCGCATTCACGCCTGATTCTATAGCTGTGTTTCACTGGTCTCTGGCGCTACTGAAAAGAAACACAGGCACACACCGATGAAAACTCACCCCTATTTTGGTACATCCATTTCACTCGATTTCACATGGCGTCACTCAGAATTCACAAGATAGCTCACAAGGCGAGGCGAGTGAAAATAAATGCACAGTATTTGCTGAATACGACTGTTGATTAAATGTTACTATAAATAGCAGCCAATGAGATACTACCTGTCATCGGTGTGTGCCTGTGTCATTATATATATGACCAATAGCTGCGTTTTGGGTGACCAAATCTTCACTCTCCTTTTCAGCGCTGTTTCACCCTGGATCAGTGTGGACTTGCCTGATTTATCTAGAGGTTCGCAATTTCTTCGCTCAACTCAGGAGTTCGGAGCAGAAATATGACGAGAAACGTCAAACGTGCTTTTGTTTACATACGAAATTCTATGACACAGTGCTTCTAAATATAGATTATGGCATCATGTATATGCGTCATTCGACGGAATTCCCAGCCGTGTGGGGGATTCCAGAACTGTTCTCTCAAATGCCATCTGTTGCCGATTTCCACCACTCGTCTAGAGATCGTGTAAACAGGGATTACAGTTGGATCCATCAGATGGACATGTGTCCATATATAATATAGGCCACCTACCTCGAAAAACAGCTTATAACGCATTTAAACCGATTACTAATAGAAACACCTCAACCACTCCATTGGTTTTGGAGTTCATTGGAATCATAAGGCTCCGTATCATAAAAGAATCGCATAATACAGAGAATTTTTCGGTATTGAAACTTCCCTATTAAAAAAAAAGTGTTTCATCAGCGCAGGCATTTATGGTGTTAATCAACATGACACTCAATGGACCGTTAAATGAATTTGTGATTTACCGTGTAGTTTTATTTAGTATTCAGCCCCTAATTGTCAATCACTCAATGGAATAATTACGGTATGATAGTCATTTATGTATGTTTCGTTGTTATAATGGTTTTTTATGTTTTTATGGCCATTGTTTTAAAACCAGCTTTAAACTGCTCTAAAATTATAAAATTCAATACAAAGAATAAAAAGGTGCCTTTCGGCTCTGATTCATAACGCACGTGTTTTACATCCAACTGAATATCACTTTGAAGTCACCGCGTGTTCTCACCAGGTGGCTCATTCGTCGTTGCTAACGACAACAAAGCGAATTATTTTGTGTTCATGTTGTGTTTGTCGGAGGGGCTGCATTCGAGTGCAATAGAGTCTGAAGAGTGTTGGAATTTCAAAAAGTAAATATGGCTACAACCAGGGATCCTTACCCTTATCCTCAATATCAGAATGACAACGATTTTATGGGCGCTTCTGCAACCAAGGTTTGTATACACTTAATGTGTTTGATTTGTTCAACTTCATTCAATTCCAATTTGATTTCATATTGCTGTGTTTCTCTTTTTATTTTTATTTTTATTTATATTCTTTATTTATCTATTCATTTATTTATCTATTCATTTATTTATTTATTTCTTCATTTATCATTTTGTTCTGTTGTTGTGGGGAAGGGGGGAGGGAAGTAGGGCTCATTATTTGGCTGGTTATTCCAGTTTAGTTTTATTTTAGTTATTACTGTATTATTTATGAGGTTATATCTTTTAGAAATAGAAGATATAAATAAAGAGAAACTCGAACGTCAGATTGTAACAGTGCCGAAACAAAGGCACTTTAATCCAATCAACCTGAACCTGAACCTGAACTCATCTTTCAATTTGCACAGTGACTCAGTGTGCCACAAGCCTATATAGCTTTAGAACAAACTACTTTTAAAGCTCTGCGTTTATTTTCTATTTTTTTTTTTTTTTCTTACACTGTCCGAACTAATCACGAATGGCCTAGGTACATAAGCGTACCATATGAAAAAAATTTACGAGAGGGGCCTATAAGAGCTATTAGCTCACCTCGGCCCAACATTCAAGGTACATTCAAGGTACATTATTACTACATATGATTAGTATATAATTATATATATATAATTATTGGCCAATTAATATTATTTAATTAGTTTAATCAAAGTATTAAATTTAAATAAGTGTATGTAGAATAAGATTTTATTGTGAATATTGCATTGCTTATTATATATATAGCTATTATTTATTCATTATACTAAAGAAAACACTCTAGTTTGCTAATTGGCCAGGTGCCATACACGATTGATTAGTATAAATCACAATTTAAATTTTTCGTATAGTTTGTCAACCCCGGCCAGCTACTTGAAAATTGCGCCCCTCTCAGAATAATTAAACCTGCTTATAATATTATTATAACAAGATCAAAATTATTTGGCAATCCAAACTCTCAATGTAACTCGCATACTTCACAATTTGTTCATTTTGCTCCATATAATCTACCATAATCATATGCATAATTATATCATAATTATATAAATATATTCAGACTATTGTCCAACATGACAATGTCGTTAATTTCAATGCATTTCATCTCAGTACTAGACAGTTTAACACGTATCATGACATCCACGCGACGAATGAAGCTTATATAGGTATTTCAAAACCTGGGATATAGTCCTTTTTCCATCTGACCGCAGTTGCATGGTTTTGGCATGTTTGCTGAGTTAAACTCTGTGTGAGTTGTGGTGAGCTGACAGCTATATTGGGTGCTTTTTTTTGTGTGAAGTTTGTAGCTTGTTCAATTATCCGTGTATCTTCGTGAGGTAAATGATGCTATAAATTATTGAGACTCTTTACCATACATAATATATTATTTTCTTAATATTGTAAATGCAAACAAAAGTTTTGTAATTCATATATTAATGAGCTAAATTAGCTCAGCTAATGAGTTATAGGGATATAAACAGTTATCACTAATCCAATCAGTCATATTGTAAATAATTTCAATAATTGAGTTTTCCATTTTTCCTTTCTCAGCGAGATCCGTTTGGGCTTCCCACACACTTGGCACAAGCAAGAGATCCATGGCGACGTCTCTACAACAAATACACGCTCTCAAGTTCTCGCCACGAAGTCACTCACTTCGACCCTCAGGCGCCAAGAGACAGCCTCGATTTCATCTTGAAGGCAGGATACAACCATCACTCCGAGTTCCTCAAGGACGGGAATGAGACTCTTGTTCAACCGGAAACCCTCGGATCCGGACACAAGTGAGTGGCTTGGGATGGTAAAATTACGAAATAATTATGCACCATTTTTACTCATATGACAATTGATACAATTCCCTCTGTCTTTGATGGTCGGTAAAATATTATTATATTTGGAATGACAGAAGTTGAATGCTTTAATAATTTCAAACCATTTGCATGCATAAATAAAATTATACACAGCATGTTATATACTAATCTATTGCAGCCGTATTCTGAAGAATAAGACTTTCCAAGTTCCTCCTGATCCGTTCCCGATGAACCACCCACTAAGAACAGCAAAGTCAGAACGCAAGGAGGATATAAATAGCATCAAGAACGTCATCCGTGAGTTGCGCAGGTCATCAATTATTCATGATATGCAAGGAATTTTTCTTCCTTCAGCGAGCCACCACAACCAGAGAAGTAACCCTGGATTCGTACGCAAACATGATGGCGGTCTGTACACAGTTTAAACGACTTCCTCCCAACATCACAATCTTCAGTATTCTTAGCGCAATTTTATTTCTTTTACGCTGATAACATCACGATCTTCCATCAAATCAAACCAGCTTTCTGTGATTTCAAATTATTTAGCTTTGAGACTTTTGAGCAATGCTTAATAATTAACTCTTCTAGACTTTTTTTTTTTTAATTTCCACAATAAAAATTTCTTTGTTTAGAATTGACTTTTTGTTGTCCATTAACCATCTTCATGTGTATAATACCAGGTAGAAGCTTGAATTATGCTAATTAGAGATCCAGTTCTGAGTTGATTTAGATTACACAACCAAGAAGCCAACCAACATACATAACTAACGCCAAGGGTTCTTATCATGTCCTACCTTAGTCACCAGAAGACATTCCATACATTAAATTTTAATCTTACAACGCGCATAATTATTTGCTTTACTTAGAGTACAGTGGAACATGTCTATAACAACTACTCTAGCTGTACCAGTATATGGTTAGCAGCCTGAGTAAGAGCCATGAATGAGAGACAAAATTTTGAATAATTAAAAAGTCAAACCACTAAATGTGGCAAAACATAATTATTTATTTAACACGCACATAAAAGAACAGCAGAAAAAAAATTCCATGAAAAAAACTATTCCGAATACCGGTAGAAATAAAAAATCCCAACACTTATCCGGAAGACATCCATGATAGTAGCATCAACATGTTTATCATTGGTATGGAAGAAAACAAACAAACAAAAATACAAAGTAACTAATCAAATCTGTGAACTGCTGAGTAGCATAAACATTGGACGGATATCTATCAAAACAATAACATGCGGACTGCAAAAATATAGAGGAGATTCAATTACAGCATTTTGTGGACATATTTTCCATGGAATTAATAATTAAATAAAAGCTCATTAAATTCCAACGGAAAGACATCTGGGAAGACGTACACCAGAGACACAGAATCATGATGTACCCACAGATGCCTAAATGTTACGCAATTTACTAACATGGTGCTTCAGATACAATGATCAGAAAACTTTGTTTTCTTTCATTTGTTGCGTTGTCTGCAGGACTCGGAGTTTCACGACAGTTTCGTGGTGGTCCGGTGGCTCAAGGTCGTGCAGCAATTGATCGGTCAGTCGGTTCCTCAGCCGGCCAGTGGTCTGCAAGTGAAAACGTAGAATCAAAGGATCTGTTGCTGGTGAATGACAATTCTGGTTTTTGTGTTGTGAAAAGAATAAATAAAGAACTCAAAAGAGAGCAATTTCAAGCAGTGTTCACAGGCGATATTTTATGTTTGAGGGGAGGAGAGAAGATATTCTGCAGAATGCTCCTGAATATTTTGCTGGATAAAAAAAAACCCAGGAATAAGAACAAGAATCACACAGCATGAAATGGTAGCAAATTAGAGCAGCCGTATGTTAACAAAATCGTGCAGATACACGAATCCAGCATGAATGCTGAAACCAATCTGACCTCCAGCCGTTACCATGGAAATAACAAGAGCCAGGTTAACGAGGTCTGACTGAAGTGAAATTGCAGAATGCACCCGAATGTGCAAAAACTCCAGAGACAAAAAAAAATATTAAAAAGCAAAATATTTATACCGATTTAAGCAGCTGACACTCCGTCAGAATTGGAAGGAGACGAGAACTCTGTCAGCAAATCAGCAAAGTAAACAGCAGAACGATACAAAAAAGCGCATTCAGATCCCACAACAAAAGCCACTAATCTATACGAAACCAAGTTTTTATGAAACACTCACGGTTTTTGGTCGTTGGATTTTCAGTGGGTCCACTTCTTTCTGGTTCATGGTGCTGTACATGTCAGGACCGGGGGTGATGGCTCTCTGTTGCACAGTGCGCACCATGAACGGGGGCCAGTTGGATGCGCTGCTCATACGGCTAGTCGTGCTACGTCGACCGCCCTCAGCGGAAATGGCACGAGATTTCGGACGAGCAGCTAAGAGGAGAGATTATGTAAGAGGCAAACTGTGTGCTCATCACTACTCACAACTCATCACCGTTTGAGGTCGTGACCCCAAGAGCCCACTCTCTATGTCATACACCTGAAAAGGTCACACCAAATTTAATTGAATCGACAGGGAATGCGCAGGTGATAGCGCACCTGCGTCTGTAGTTCATCCACACGTTGGAAGGCGTCGAGTTTGAGGAGTCGTTCATGTGAGAGTTGCTTGCGGATTGAATCCATTTCCTTCTTTGTTTTATTAGTCGTCAGTTGATTCATACGACTTGATTTCTCTTGTTCTGAACTCAGAACGCGTAACATACCTTCTTTGTCGTCTAATTCACCCAACTGCACTCATAAAGAGGAAATAACAAAGATTGAAGAGACAGAGGATAAATACCAGTTTATCAATATTTGCTCTCCTCGCTTCTTCCACCTGCTTCTGACTTTGCGCTCTCTGTTGCATGGCGTGCGCTTTCTCTTTCTTTGCCTTCAGCTGAAATTAGAAATCACGACTGAGCAGATCTTATGCTGTCTGCTTTGAGTGCCGAAAGGGCGCTGCGCAGAATGACACGGCGACAAAATGTGCAGAATTAAGTGCGAGATTGCAGCTGTGAAACTAAGGGAGGTGCAATAAATGGGTTTTTCGTTACCCTGGTAACCATGGTAACAAGGGATGAATTAAGGAGAACACAAGTCAAAAATACCTCCGACTGA
Source organism: Capitella teleta (assembly GCA_000328365.1). NCBI lineage: Eukaryota > Metazoa > Annelida > Polychaeta > Capitellidae > Capitella > Capitella teleta. The sequence continues at coordinate 403,204 of KB312171.1, read as the reverse complement.
ACAAGTGAAGAAGCAGAAGAATAAAAAAATGAGAGAATGAAACATTCCACGATGAATTAGTGCTTGATAAATTTGAGTGCATGACGACATGAATCACCTTCATAATGATTGAGAAGTCTTCCGTTTGGTTAAAAACAAGGAAAACTAAATATACAATTTCCGCTAAATAAATGCACCCCCACTGACCTCCTTCTCCAAATCTCTCTTGACGTCATCGCATTCCTTCTCAGACAACTTCAGCGCAGATCTCAGAGCAGAGAGTTGATCGGTCAGCAACATCATCTCCTTATTGTGCAGTATCCGGAAGCGAGTGAGTTCCTTTTGCGACCTCTCAGAATCATGGCGCAGATCTGCCACCTGGTGGTGGTTTATGTAAACAGAGGATTAAGAGGAGGGGGGGGGCGTTATTTACGGTTCTACTGTGGACCCCTGCGTGATGGTTATACTTCCAGTGACTCATTGCTTTCATCTTCAGCAGAAGCACATTCAGCGAGTGGTTCTGCAGGTGAAGGTCTCTCACTGCATTCTGATGGCTCACTTCACGTGATTTCTCTTCCTCTTCTGCACGCACAAAAAAATTAATTAATTAATCTAAGATTCCAAGAATGTGAGAATATATTGACTGATTCCTACCAGCTGTGGCTCCAGTTCGGTACTTCGCTTGTCGCATGAGTCGCTTGGCTTCATTTTTTGACTCTTCAACTTCGTCTACGATATCATTATGCATGTCTTCCCTGGTGAAATCACAAAAATTAAACAAAAAAATCATAACAATTGAACTCACTTGAACTCATCAAACTTCTTCTTAATGTCGAAGCAAGTCGAGAAGAGGTTTTGCACAAGACCATCGTACTCTTCCTTCACTCGCTCCCTGAGGTCTCGTTCCTGCGTCAAACTCATCTCCCGCATCTCAGAGATTTTTGCTCTCAACGCAGTCACTTCCATCAACAATGCCTGGTGCACACACGCACATGATTAAAGTGACTGAATTGAGTGCTGGTTCAGTACCTGGTTTTTGTCTGCCATAGCGCATTGCACCTCCACTTGTTGGTAGGCTTTCAGCAGTTTAATCTGATCTTTCAAACTCTTAATTTCCTGAAGATTGTCAGAGTAAGAATTTGCAATTGACGAGATTATATAATAAATATAAACCTGTTCTCTGTGATATAAAAGCTGGTGGTGGACTCGTAGGATGTTTTCATAATACATGGAATAACTGAAAGTAAGAAGAAAAAAAATCAATAAAAATAAAAAACCAAACAAGAAAATTTAGATTTTAAAAATTTTAATTAATAATTAGACAAACCTTTCATAATTATGTTTTTCTCTCCGCATAATGTCGCCAGCAAGTTGAGACAAACACGAATTAATGTGAGCTGCAGGAAACGCGATCATTGACTCCTCCTCCTCATTCTCTCCGTTCTTCGTGGCTTTTGTCATGAGATTTGCGATGAAATCCTCGGCAATGTGTGGTTTGTTAATAGTGAAACTTTCCTTCATAACCTGATGACATAATAAAAAGAAACATTCAATCCACAGGCAAATTTGGTGCCCACAATTCCCACCGGTTTCTTCCACAGATCGGTTGGCAAAGCACTCTCTTCGCGAGATCTCTCTGATAAAACCAAGTTCAGCTCACGAGAAATCTTCTTGCGAACTTCATTAATCATGGAACATTCAAGATTTTCCAGGAGTTTGATGAGCTGCAAAAACCCAGCAATGTAAGCAAACAGTAACCACCGAAAACAGTAACCACTAACTTGTCTTAATTTGATCTCGACCTCAGAGGCACCCTGCGGAACGACCATGACCTCATCATCGCTGATTAGTCCCTCGTACAACTCCATCTGGTCCAAGCGCCGAGCGACACTTTGTAGAATGGGGAAAAGAACCTCCTTCCTGTACTCAATACTAAAATAAAATTTTATAAAGTACAAAAATTAAAGCACACAAAATTCAGACTTGCTCACCAGAAAGATTTGTAGAGTTTTGGCGTGTCAATGCTCTGAACAATCAACTTGCTTTTGCCCCAGTTGTTTTTCAGAACTTCAACGCGTTTCCATAGCAACAGGAATGATTTCATCAGCGAATATGCTTCCATTGGTTCCATAGTGCGAGAAACTTTGAGCTGAGATAACGTGCTGACTGTGATTTGAGAGAAAAGAATCAATGTTGATACATGGTTGATACAATAACAAAACAACAAAAAAAGAGAATTGGCATAAGAACTGCTTTGCTTCCTTTACCTTGTTTCTCCATTTTGGGCATTTCGCTTCTTGACCGTGAGGAGGACTTGACGCTGACCTCCTCATCGGCATCGCATGCCAAGTAGAGCGCCTGGTCCTCTTTTCCATTCAGCAGAACGTCTTCCATGAGGAGCGAAACTCCGAGGATTTCTCCGTTTGCGACGTGTCTGTCAACATCGTTCAACGCAGCCAAACAGAGCTGCATTTGGAACTCAATCTGCTGGCATTGGTGAATGCACAGAGGAAACGGGCCATTCCTTATCAGGGAAAAAAAAATAATATGCATGAATAAATTAACAAAAATATTAATCATGCACACACTTATTAATGAAGGCTCTCCATGGACAGAGCATCCACGCTTTAGCGTCTCTTGCTTCTAGCGGCTCAGGAACATTCAAGTAGACAGCGTTGTATGCAGGGATTTGTGCATTGCTCAACTCGTGAAGCGAGAAATGCATGCATCCTGTGATAGCCTGGAAAATGATGAAAATGATTGAATGATTGAGTGAGCGATGACCTCACTCACATCACAAGCACGTTTGTTATTCGTTGCCAGAAACGTGTCCCTCATAGAATGACGAACGGCCGCATCAAATTCCAGAAACATCACATCGCGTCGCAACCCAAGAAAGCGAGCTATCGTCTCAGGACTCGTCTTGCGATCCAGGTGATCGATCTGTCGTTGGATTTCATGCAACTCAGCTCCTGTATAAAGACGATATTTAATCCTGTTACATAATCAGACGCCACCCACCAATGCCCTCGGTGCCTCCCCAGTCAGCGGAAACCATGTTGAAGCTTTTTGAACCGAGGCGACTGACAGAGCTCCCCAGTCGTGCGTGCGCGCACAGATACTGAACGATGTCGTGAAGGGCGGCTATGATGCGCAGGTGATACTTCAGGGAGGCGCAACACTGCTCGTCATCCTGCCGTTTGTACATGATGAGGATTTCTGAGAAGTGAGGAACGAAGTGAATGTTGAGGACATGTACACCGTCCTCGGATATCACACGTCGAGGACGCTCATGCACCGCACTGAAATAAGTGAAAAAATTAATAAAATTAAAATCAATCAATCAATCGACAAAAAAAACAAAAAATATTAAGAAATCATTTTTGAGTTATAGCTATGAAGGAAGAGAAAAAGAGAAACACAAACTTGGGGTCCTGTTTTAAGCCGGCCAGTGAATCATTAGCAGATTTCCTTTCTTGTGGCTCCCCTAACATAAAATATTTGTCTCTGAAATAATTTCAAATTTTTCTCAAAACATTCTGATAGAAGAATCTTTTGCCCACCTGACTTCAGGAAAGTCTTCCAGAAGATTCATCATACTGTGATAGTACGCTATGATTTGACCTCTCAGCGAGTACTGAGTCACTCGCTTTTGAAATCGCTCACAAAATTCAATAATTAATTTCCTGGAACAAGAATTATTCATGATCAGCAAACCTCGAGTTTTACGAACCTTTTCAAATCTTCCAGTTTAGCAGGGTTTCGCAAAATCGCTGTCATTGAGGTCTTCTTAACAATGAATTCATTCAACATCAAATCCCTACTAGGGGCCTAGAGGATAATAAACTAATTAATTAATAAATTAATCAATGAGTTCACTGACTTTCTCCAACTGCAGTGACATGAATGCCTCCGGAGCTTTTGTCTGACGTTGATTTCCAGAGCTGAGTTTGCTTGCCATGTTGGTACCTCCGGTTCCACTGGAGAATCCTGTCATGACGGTCGTTGATGACTTTTCGCTCTTCGTGTCAATTGGACTCAGAGGTCGTCCTCTGAAATGACATAGGTCATAGGTCACAAACGTATAATTATTTCTTTTTAGAGAAATACAAAATCTTAAATCAATTTCCATCTGAATGATGTTACATTTTAGTGAAGTCGACTTCTTTGACCGGTTCACAGAGATGCGCTTGTTGAACGGCCGCCACCAGGGCATTCTTGTGCAGCACCTGTGTCATTAGAACCACTTGCAAACTCTCAACGCCAGATCCCTTCAACATCTGCAAATAACTAAAAATAAACAACAAATATTCAACTATGGAAGAACTGACGGCGTGAATGCCTTCATCGTTGAAGATCAATCGCCCAACGTGACTCTCATCCAACTCATGAACGGCCAAGTAGAGACAATTTGGTGTGTACCTGTAGAGCAAGTTCAATTAGGTTAAAGGTCACCAGGTCACGATGACTCACCTGTCAAGCATTGAGTCGTCCTCTTGAACTGCAGTGATGAACACGGGAGGGGGGTTCCCGGCGCTCTCTTTGTGATTTGCAAACTCAAACTGAACAAATCGCAGAAACATATGGCATTCATCGTATCCCATCGAAGCAGCCTGCCGCTGGTACACCTAGCAAAGAGGGCATAATCATGGATCCTTATTGGGAGATCTGTACGCACTTTTGAGAGGATTTCTGTTTCGGAGCAAGCGTTGATTAAACGGTAACGCGCAGTGACCATCTGAGAAAAACCAATTCATCATTCAATTTGTAATAATATTTATTTCAATTTTTTACAATATTCTTTTTCCCTAATTTACAAATAATTTTACTGGGGTCATGACCTACTGACCTCCAGGGCTTTACCAATCAGCTGCATCTGCGCTTCCTGCTTCTCTTTCTGTGGAAATCGAGCCGTCTGCTTTTCCTGATCTCTGAGAAGTTTTTCGAGAACGTTCGTCATAAACTGCGGATCTTCAATGAAATTCTCAGAAAAAACCTGTAAATTTTAAATAAAAACATCTCACACCAAAAATGACAAACATTTCAAAAAAAACCTCTCTCTGAGTTTGATGAGCGAACTGTGAGCCTGGACGTAGCATCTTCTCCCAGTCACTCAGAGCGCAGTCCAGCATTTTCTTCTCCATAATAATGCTCTCTGTGACGGAATTCGGTTGGTACTGATGATACAGCTCCTGATGATGAGAAATCAATTTATTCAATTATGCAAATGATATGCAAATGAGCACTGACCCAGTACGCCTGCTTCAGTGCTTGAGAAATGCGACTGATGAACGCGAGTGAGGGATGAAACTCCAACATGTAAATGTTCTTCAGGGCTGATCTGAGTATGCAAAGGTCAAAGGTTAAAGGGTAAAGGTCAGAATGAGAAATATGAGAATAAAATGAGTAACTGGTATAAAGGAAAAGTTGGAAAAAGAATGAAAAGAATGCTTGTAGTGAAAGGTTTAAAACAAAAGGCATGAAAGACATGAAAAAGTTTATAAGTTAATTAGGTGGCACAAAATTATCAAATGGTAAAACTTCTTAGTGATTTATTCAGATAACTTGAAACCAAACCTGTGTCAAAGATAATATTATAAGATGTGCAGCCAACGAAATGGCTGGTTCTGTAGAATTGCAATTGAGGAAGAGGGGGCTGAAATTGCGTTTTCAAACTAAAGAATTTGTTGTCACGAGTTAAAAAAATGTGAACAGATGAACTTGGTGAGAAAGTAATTATTCCAAAACTGACCGAGGAACAAGATCCTCATCTCGACTGAATGAAAACAAAACTCACAAAATAATAAGAAAAAATAACATGAAATAATAAACCAAAAGAATAACTTCATTAGCAAATGATTAAAGGAGGCCGAGCACATGAATTGAACGAGTCAGGGTGGAGTTAATTTTTACCAGAATATTTGAACATCAGATATCTCAATTCTGATCTCATTTCATATGCGTGGATCATTATCATAATATGTGTAATTACCTGCTCATGTTGACAGAAATCGGATGTTTGTTGATGACCTTGAGCGGGAGTCCATATTGCGCTCCAGATGAAGTGGCCTTTGCTACGTACTCCCTCTGCTCAGAAATCTGAAACAAAACAATAAACAATTATAGTAAAACCTGTGTTAGCGACCACCTGCCCTAAGCATCACCCTAAAATCAGCCCGACCACTTTAACATGTAAGACACAGAGATCACCTTCACAAAGCGACCAGCGACCGGTCATTATCGGTCCCGAATCACACTTGACCCTGTGTTAAACGACCGGGCGCTTGTTGGGCATTCATGCGTTATCACGGCTTGCCTGCTCGAGCCACCAGTCGAGTCAAACTCGATTGCGTAACGCTTGGATAATGAGTGAGCTGTGGTCGCGAATCGCATTTTGCTGACAGTTAAGAACATGAAAGAATATGATTTCATTAATTGGGAGAATGAAGCAGATGAAATAATGCATGCTGACTGAAACCGCTAAGTGTCAGGCTTTCCGTGCCCACCTTCAAGCTTACATGTTCTTCGGACAAAACACACACCCTCCCCCCTCCCATGTTCAGCACCGTATAATCGACATGACTGCCGATTTTGACGCAATTTTAGCACAGAACGGCAAAGCATTTTCAAAGCAGGCAACTCATTGAGATACCCTGTACAATGGCGTACAATTATGTACATTTCTGCATTGTGCATTACTTCGTTTTATGCATAATACATTTGTACATGCATATATGCATGTACTAGTTAGTATTCCTGTGGAAGCATTATGACTTTTTTCACTGCTTCATTTTCATTACGCACCGTTATGAGCTGGCTCAAGATGCACCCTGCATTCAGCGACCACCTGTCTTAAGCGACCGTTTGAAATCGGTCCCCAGAGTGGTCGTTATAGACAGGTTTTACTGTAGTGAATGTAACATCAAACAGTTTTGAAACAGAGAAATGCTAGCGAACAGAGGTATATTTATATACACAATATATGTATAAAGAACATAAATAAAGCTGAGATTAATCTAAGGCCCCAGATAGCACTGAACTGAGATGATTCACCTGTCGATCAAGAAGCTCCTTCGTCAGTTGAGTCTTTGCTCGGAGACACATGCACTCCAAGCGATAACAGCGAACAAAGTAATTCGCTTGGAAGTCAAAGCGAGGTCGTTGGTAGAGAAGGTTCGTGATCACTTGAGCTAAACCACGTCTCTCATCACGATCTGTCACGTGGTGATATGCTTCCATGTAACAATCAAGCAACTGTGAACAGAACAGCGTGAAACCAACGCGGATAATGCTAATAGATAGAGCACCTCTTTCTTGCATTCCAAGTATGCAGTTTCATGAGACCACATGTCAAGGAGAACAGCGAACCGATCCACTTCCTGGTGGCTGTACGAGGCGATGTCAAACTCACCAGCAAACATCGTCTGCAAAGGGATATCAGTAATTCTCAGATGGTAATTTTAATAAATGGATTTAGTGAGAATTCACTTTGTGTTTCTGTCGGGAATTTGATAAACGTGATGAAGGAATCGTGCGCAATTCGCGGTCTTTTTCGATGTAATGTGACGTCACGAGAAGGAGGTCCTCTTCCAGGGATCTGTAGTAAAGGTTAAAGGTTAGCAATGTTAGATTTAATTTGAGGATATCTCCTACTTGAGATCTTGAATGGCTGTGTCATACATGATGTAATAGCCTCTCTGGTCCTGAACATGGACGCGACCCTCTTCAACCGAGTAGAAGTCATCGTGATTCTCAATCTCAGAATATTCCATGAACTCTGATTCAGTGATCCTGGGAAAAGGAAATAAGGAAATTAGGAAATAAGGAAATAAGGAAATTAGGAAAGAAGGAAATTAGGAAATAAGGATAAAATAAAATTAGGAAATAATGCATTTACTTTTGACAAAAGTCATTTACAGCAATATGACCTATATAATCTCTGCATGGCAGGCTTCATTAATTCAAGACCATTCATATGAACTTGACACCATATGGCACCACATTAATTAATTGACGAGACCCTCCATGGCAAACTCTCTTCTTTTTGACTGAAACTAAACCTCCTGAATTTGTCACCAAGTGAAGGCTTTGAAACAGCCACCAAATGCAAATCAATGAATTCAAGCGTAAGCACTCAGAATAACATGTAGATGTTGAAAATATTCATTCAGGCATCGAATTTGGTCTTTAAGTAATTACGCCATCCAACAATTATGTAATAGCATCATTGTGAACATTAAAAATAATTTTTATTTGTTGGGGAAAAAGCATCTGTGAGCAGAACAGATTTCCATTCTCACAGAAGTTTAAATTGGGTTCACGGATCCAACACGAATCGAGAATGTATTCCACTGACAAACAAGTCAGGGGATTACAATGGAAATCAATAATACCTTGGGAATACAAGTCACAAAGAAAAGTCAACAAAGTTAATTGTGGAACTGGAATAATTAACTGGAATAATTGTGGCATTTGGAAAATCCTTAAGCCAAAGTTAAATCAAACAAGTTTTACAGAAGGCGACAATAGTATGGATAAGCGAAGTGACAAAACCATGGAAACAAGCAAGTTCTTGCAATAAGAAAAAGCATTGAGTTGGGTTTTATGTTAATCGTTTGGTTGGGAAATCAGCATCCCCGTCTCCCTACTTCTGCAGCTGGGTTTTCCGATTTCCACGCAACACGATTACGTCGCATTTTGGTTACTACTTATTTGCTTCATGATTTACTTTTTGAATTGTCCCGTGAAAACAGAATATTGCGTCACTATTGTGGTCCAATATAATCAACTTCAGAACCAATCACATGCCATTCGAGGCAAACATAAGTCATAAGCCATAATACTACGTGATTTGACGACTGAGTTACCCCAAACACAAGGAATTCATCGTTGAGTAACAGAGCGAGAGTTGATCTCTTTAATCTTTTCAAGAGGAATTTCAAGAGCTCATCATGAAATGCCAATAAAGAAGTGATTGAACAGAGAGAAGAGGGCGTTTGATTGGCACCAGCAGAGGCATCAACGTCACTTCGATGAATAACATTTATTCAAGAGAGTGTGGTGCAATGAGCACATTCATAAAAGCCTTGTTGATTTAAAAGTTTATTCCATTTTGTCCTGACTATGATTTCAATGCAGCTTAAATATAAATCTAGCATGCTTCACAAACAAGACGCAATAATTATTTGGAGGTTTAATTAGTGAGCAGAATGAAGAAAAATCTACTCACTTGTAGTCACGTGGAGTGTTGTGCATGTACTGGTGGCAACCAATGCCCCCTCCCCCTCCTTGAGATCCATCGATCAGGTTACGTCGATGATTCTGATGGCTTCCTGTCTTCACGTTGCTGCCTTCCAGCGACAAACCTCCGTCATTTATTGTAATTGTGCGCTCAACCGACCGGAAGTAGTTCAACACGCTAAGAGCCTGAAATAGAATTAATTAAAAACATAATTGTTCTGTGCATACACACCGTCCGTTTCAAATCTCGCACACGCAGATGCCGGAGGTGGAGGAAAGAAAGGTATGCTCCCTGAATACTGGCAGGATCACTGCTGTCCTGTTCACCCTCATCCAGACCTACAATCACGACCAAATGAGCGACCCAAAAGTTAAAATTAGAACAGCTTACCAAGCAACTGAACCGTGTCAAAATAGTCATAACTGTCTCTGCGTTTCTTGGCGCTGCCGACACGAGGTTTCTTTCCTGCTTCTTTTTCCTCCAATTCCTGAAGAGCAATATCCACCGCTTTCTCTTCCCTGCAGTCAGAAAACTCCAAGTGAGTCATTTTGAATGACTCCATGACTCACTGAGCAAACAGTTCGGGGTTGACGTAGATTCTCTTCCACATTTCTGAGTAGCTCTCGCGTTTATTGGGTAAGGCGGCTTCACTGGGTTGGAGAACAGGAGGATCCCTGACAACTAATGCATGCTCCCTCAATGCATCTTGTATTTTCTGTGTAGAAGGTAAAATACGATGAGAATAAGAGAAAATAAACCTTCAATATCAATCACATCAACATCAGAAACACAGAAGAAGGATGCCAGTGCTCGGAGGAGCTCGTCAACTTTTTTCGCTTGTCTGAGCTCGTTCATTCGCTTCTCGTGTCGAGGGTCTTTTTCTGGCTTCAGTTTGATGTAGTCCAACCAATTAGATTGCTGCTTCAACGCGTGCATGCAGTGGTCAGCTCCCCAATTCTCTTGACCAACCTGAAGTAGACGAGACTCAGAGAACACATCACAGATCGATCAGAACGTACATCAGTTTTATCGTAAGTCTTAAACATGTTGAAGTGTTCTTGACGCGTGAAATATTGCCGGAATTTACGTGAAACGTATCCGTACATTTCCATCTCATCTGCAGAACTTTTCATCTCTTCAACATTCTGCAAGAAAAATAAATAAATAAATACATTCAAAGAATCTCTGGCAAATACCGACCACTTCAATGCCGTACATATGCAGAAGAAAGGTCAGGTGAGGTCGTAAACTGTGGAAGTCGTTCACATTGAGAGGAATTCCGAGGGAATCCTCATCCGATGCAAGACCTCCTCCTGATCACAAACCATAATAACGAATACATTAACATAATAATGAGCACACCAGAAGCAGCGAGAGCAAGAGGGAGTTGATCTGACGACAGAGCATTTGTAGACAGTGTCAGTGGAGTGATGGGAGGGGGTTTGTCGCTCTCAAACGGAGCGTCCAAGCGGCTGGACGTGGGAGGGTTTGACGTTTGGTGAGTAGAAGCCCGCGATCTAGAGACATTGTCGTCTTGGTATTTGGATGGCAGCTTTGGACTGCTGCTCTCGCGCGTCTGTGAAGGATGATTATGATACAAGATACACGATAAGGGTCACTGACCTCTTTACTGTCTTTGGCAACAGGATTGCAATCGGATTTATGGACCACAGGAATCCATTGTAACACCTGCTTACAATAATGAATGAAGAGATGAACAAATGCAAATGACCCCACCATCATAAACTGGTTGAACATCTTCATCGAGTGCAGGTGGCAGATCAGCCAGCGTAAGTATATAACTGCATCGTCAGCTTTCACAGCAAGGAGTGCGCTGTTGTTGTTGGCCAGATGGCTTTCGCGTGCAACTGAAAGACGCTGAGCTCTCGCTAAACAGTCGTTATACTCGGACATTATGAACCTGCACATCACATGATTATCACAAAACAGAGAACAGAAATTCACCGCGTACCCTAAGCGATCCTGAAACTCATCGTAGAGGGACTCAATGGTGCTTGAGTGTTCATGGAAGCGACTCCATCGCAAGAGATGAAGGTGTTTCAAGTGAACTAATTGTTGAATACGATCGACAAAGTACTGAGAGGATCCGGATATAATTCATGAATATTATAATCAGGCATGAGATCACCTGATGCAGCAGTAGCGGTATACTCTGAGGCGTGTAGTCGCTTCTCAGACAGATATCCACTTCCTCCTTCATCAGTTCTCCTTGACTGATAATTGGCTTCGCTTCGCATACCTCAAGCGCTCGATTTATTACTAATTGGCGTTCTCTGCGAAAGTGGAGAGGATCCTTTGGAAGTTGAACCGTGCTGTGTGAGGAATGGTCATCATTAATGAGGCAATAATTGGTCCTTATGAGGAGGATTCTCAGCAATAAGAATGAAGGAATATGAGAAGAAAACAAAGAACAAACCACACTGGCCGAGTGATTCCGTGTACCAGCTCGTTCTCCTCCACCTCATTCCTTAGTTCGTTGATCTCCCTCGTCAAATCTTCTTCCAGATTCCGCACTTTTTCGGTTCCCGATACTTCGTACGGAACTTCGTCCATCTTTTTATTCAAGTCTACAGAACAAAAGGAAAAGAAAATTGCTTAATTTGAGTGTAAAGTCCTTTGCACGTTGAACATTAATTCCAACTACCCCAGTTGATAAAGCCGCCAAGTGGCAAGTGCTCTGATCCATGTAGACTAAGTGTTCTATCGTCAATTGGCCTGCAAAAATTGTGAATGTGTACCAGTAAGCCAAGGGTCGACATCTGGCAACCCTTCTTTGAGTTTCAATGAAATCCAGCCCCCCAAAAGGCTCACAATTTAGTTTTCCATGAAGACTGTACCAGAAAATGCCCTGATCGGTAGTGTTATATCACTTACCTTCAACACAAAGCCATTTAATAGCTGAAGTCACCTTGAAAGCTATTTAAATTCATACTATAATACTATACTATAATATAATAGAATATATATACTATATATAGTACTATATATATAGTACTATAATATTAGTAACAGTTAATTATCTTGAAGGGGCACTTGAAGCTCACACTCCTTATAGAACAGTTCCTTAGTGCAGAACACTAAATTTTCGCAGCGAGATCAATTTTCGCAGTTTTCGCGGTCAGGCTCGATCGTGAAAATTGGATTCCGCGTAAAAAAGTGGGCGATCCGGGCGATCTCTGCGTTGGCGGCAGCACAGCAGGCAGCGTCAGCCGGATTGACTTCTGCATTGGGGTCAGGCATCTCTCAGCGATTTCGGGGATAACTTTTGTCGATTTTCTTGAAGTAGCAAAGCATCTTGTCAAGTTGTTAGAGCATCCGAAGAAGTGAATGATGTTGATCAGATCCTTCTCTTTTATGCAATAACGAATCGCCGAGATCGCCTTGGAGATGAAAATCTATTGGACACGGAGGTGACTCCGACTTCAATGTTTGGTAAACATCGAACTCTAAGTGCATGTTTGGCAACAATCAATTCTCTGATCCTTTGATCATTGTTTTTAAGTTTCAAAGATACCATCATTTGTAATTGTCTACAAAGGGCTGCTGCTTCTTTGATTACGTAATTATTTCAAAGCAGTGCAGACAAACTTTAACCCACCTTGTCGTCAATGCAGACGTCGGTGATTAGGTGTGAAATCGATGCTGCATGCTATTCGCTCTGCTCCATGACGCGGAACCGAGAACGGAGAAAGCCCAGCTTTAAAGGGAGTGATGTTCTATTGCTTTGTTATGAAAGAGAGCTATTATTTCCAGAATTTTTTTTTTTTCATCACATCCTTGACCGCAAAAAATTGATTCCGCGAAATGACGCAAACATGGAAAACCGCGAAATTTGAATTCCGCATAAAAATAGTGTTCTACAGTATATTTTGTTTGTACAAACTCATGAAAGTGATGAAAAGAGGGGGGGGGGGGAGATCTTGCTGGATTCCTATATTAAAACACTGTTTCCATTGCTACGTGTACGTATAACAAAGCATTATATTTTGTTCTTATGATAGAATGTATTATCAAATACTTTATAATTAATATATACTTAGAGGCAAAAGAAATGCACACCTGACTTTTTACAGCCCAGTTTATTTTGTATGCACTGTATAGACTCAATTTTTACGAGGTTATGAATATTCATATTGTAATAACGTAATGACTCTTTGCATTAGACAAGTTGTTTGTGAACTAATAAAGATAAAAACAAAATTCTTTCAGTTTTATCTTATTTAGATCACAAGCTATCATTTGATAACATTTTCAGTGATATCAAATGAATTTGAAATTTTTGTGTACATATTATCATACTTAGCTGACATACTACAGCAAGCCCTATGGGTCTCGCTGTACGGTAAACGCATTAAACTCCAGTTTGTGAACCACGATTTCTAGAATTCCACGCTTGTAATTATATTTATAAAGGCACCAGGGTCTGCAGAGCCATACCAGGTAGACG
>KB312171.1:362346-376438 GCA_000328365.1 Capitella teleta | reverse complement strand
TCTAAATTGATAGCAGCTATGCGGGAGAGCATATCGGCGCGGATATTCAACTTTCCCGGGTGGTACCTGATGGGAGCAGAGTATTCAGAGATCTGAATTGCCCATCTTTGCAATTTGGAATTACGGATTTCTGCACTAAATAAAGACTTCAGGGGTTTGTGATCTGTGTGTATTTCAAAGGTAGCACCCCAGAGGTATGGGTGGAATTTCTTTAACGCATAAACGACGCCAAATGCTTCCTTCTCGATAGTGGGCCAACGGAGTTGGGCACCACTTAACTTGTGAGAGAGGTAAGCTATGACGCGTTCGACCTTTTCAGAGTCGTTCTGCACCAGAATGGCGCCAACGGCTTTGTCACTCGCGTCCGTATACAGGACGTAAGGCTTACTTGGGTCGGCATGGGCGAGAATAGGGGCTCGAGTCAGTGCTTGCTTCAGAGCATCAAAGGCCGCTTGCTGTTCTTGTCCCCAGACAAATGGGTTGCCCTTCTTGGTCAACTCAGTCAAGGGCAGAGCTACGGAAGCGTAGTCTGCTATGTACTGACGATAGTACCCGGTCATTCCTAGGAATGACCTAATGGCTTTTACGTCGGTCGGGGGAACAAGATTGGCAATTGACTCAACCTTTTCAGGCTGGGGTTTGATGCCTTCTGCGGTGACTCGATGGCCTAGTAGTTCAATCTCTCCTAACTCGAAGGAGCACTTGCTGGGTTTCACCTGCAAGCCTACTTCCTTGAGTCGGGAAAAGATTTGTTTAAGGTGCTGTGCATGATCCTCAAGCGTTTTTGAGTACACGACGATATCGTCGATGTAGACCATGCACACCTTACCTAGCAGACCACTTAGAACCTGATTCATCGCTCGTTGGAAAATGGCGGGGGCATTAGCTAGACCAAAGGGCAATCGCACAAACTCGAATAGCCCACGGAAACAAGTGAAAGCCGTCAGTGGGATTGACTCAGGGGCCATTGGCACTTGCCAATACCCGGCTTTCAGATCAAGGGTGGAGAACACTTTAGATCCTTGCAAAGAATCGAATACATCTTGGATGTGCGGCAAGGGATGGGCATCCTTCCTGGTGATGGAATTCAATTTGCAATAGTCGACACAAAAACGTGTCGTACCATCCTTCTTCGGGACCAAAGTGATGGGAGAGGCATAAGGGGAGTTACTGGGTCGAATGATGCCATCATTCAACATCTCATCCACACACTTGTCGACAATATCCCGCTTGCTATGCGGAATCCGATATGCTTGTTGGCGTATCGGGTCGGCTTGGGTGGTAACAATCTCTGCAGCCGGAAGCTGTGAGATTGCTACGGGGGTGGATTTTGGAGAGAACACACAGCTGTACTGGTCTAGTACAGCTTGAATTAAGGGGGTTTGTGCTTTAGGCACAACACTAACGACAGACGTTGTATTGGGCAGAGTGGATGATTCACGAAGGGTGATAGAAAGGCTGTGATCTGGGAACTTTAATACCTTTTGGGTAAGGTCAAGAACACAGTCCTTCAGAGTATCAGCTCCTAAGAGAAGATCCATCCCCAATCCATGACAAATGACGACGCTTTGGAGGCGATTAGCAATAGTGACAGTAGTTATGCCTGCCGTCGGGATCTGATCTCCCGACGCAGACAACAAACGAGGGGCATCAAGGAGAAGGGGTTTACGATGGAATTTGGAAAATACAGAGTGACTCAAAAGCGTGTGAGTACTCCCAGTGTCAATAAGGGCATACGTGTCTATTCCATTTACAGGAATAGACACATGGGGGCGACTATGGCCAGCGTAGGAGTTTGGGCTTTTGGCGCCAGGTTCTACCTCTGCCACGTGCGCCGCAGTGACAGAGCTGGCTAGTTTAAAGGCTGAGCTGGAGCGCTAGCCTTACGTTGCCTTTTTGGGCAATCGAACGCCCAGTGCTTACCACTACACGTTGGGCAGGGTTTATTCGGTGGTGGCGTTTTGCAGTTTCGCACCACATGTCCGGTTTGTCGACACCGAAAACACTTGTCAATACCCGCTTGCTTGGGGGTGGTTTTTGATCGGCATTCATTAGCAAAATGCCCTTTCTCGCCACAACGGTAGCAGGATAATGGCTGCAGCGCCTCTACAAGACCCGTTTGTAGTTCCGCAAAACACTGCCGCATTATCTGTACTTGGTCGTTTAGCTGGATGCTAGCGACTGGGGGTTTCTTGGGGGTTGGTAACACTGTGCAGGGGGTTAAATAGTCTGCAATGGAGGCTTCCTCCTTTGCAAGGTCGGCAGCTTCGGCAAACGTGGCAGGCAAGCCGCCAGCTTTCTTCACGATGGCTCTAGCCACGGATCGATCTGACAACGCTCCTAGATATAATCGAATGGACTCTTCTTGAGAGATTCCATTGGGATATGCCTCATTCATGGTTTGAGAAAATTGGTACGTGAAGGCGAGTATATGCTCGTCGGGGCGTTGCCTCATTTCTCGTAGCGCACGCTGCTGGTGGCCTGTGAAATCGGCAGAGATGAATTGCTCAGCTATGAGCTTCTTAAGCTCGGGCCATGGATGAGAATGAAGAGGGATCGTTTTCTCAACGACAAATTCCCTCAGGGGACCCTCGCAAGTCTCGGCGATCACCGTGTAGCGATCGGTGGTGCACTGATCAATGGCCCGCAGCCATTTGAGGGTTTCCCCAGGCCGGCTGCCATCGCAACGGCCAATTCTTTTAACTTTATCGCGGGTAAATGAGGTTGACGCCAGGTATTGGGTCATAGCCTCCTGATCTGGGTTAAGGGGGATGGATTTGCACTCTTCCTGAGGATCTTTCGTATCGCTCAGGAAGCTATCGTCGTTACTACTATGTTCACCTGATGTGAACATAGGGCCGTATTTATTCCCTACAACAGATTTGACCCTAGGGGTCATTTCCCTATCCAAATCGGGGTGTTGGGTCTCGACAGGGGTTGGGGGGTCGTTATGGGAGGCCATAATGCTCTATGGTGACAGTACGGTAGAGGAAGTGGGACTCACCGAAGTTTCCTTGCACTGCTTGGGGGACCTCCTTCGGGCGTGGCGAGCCAGTCGTTTGGGTAGGTCAACAGAGTCTGCGACGAGGTGCTCTGTTATCCAGTGATGTGCGTCGTCCGCCGTTCGTAGTGGCTCCCCACAGCGGATGCACTTGATTGGCTCGGGTAGGTTTAGTACTTCAAACGTCGGCTTGACCATCCAGATCGAATCACTGTCGGCGGTCACCAGAATGTAGTAGGCCTTGCACCTACTACAGGGTTGTGCGTGTCGTCTCAAATCTTGTCAATCAGATGAATGACTCAGACAAGAAGTGTGGTTTTCCGTAGTTGCTTTAATGATCTGACTCCATCAATAGATACAATAGTCAAAGCTTGTAGAACAGTGAGTGAGCTGGGAAGCGGGGAGCGGGGAGCGAAGATTGGGTGGGATACATCGGTTTATATACTCTAGGGACAGCATGCAAATAGTACTTCACAGGAGCCTAGCAAAGATGCTCCAGGGGAGGCTTTTTTATCGTATAGTAAAGCTAAGGGACTGGGGCTCTCAGAGCGGCTCTCTCTGGGCGCGTCGCTGCTGGCCTCTTCAGGTTACACTTGGGAAGAGCGGCTCGGATGCTCGGAGCGCGGCTCGGATGCTCGGATGCTTCAGTTACACGTCAATCATGCCTGGGTGCAGTCAGTGCGGCAATTCTTATCGTCATGCGAGCAGCTTGCGTCGGCACATCGCCAACCATCACAAGGGCACTGCCTTGAGTGAGTAATCACGACAAAGATAAAATTCTGCTTTGGGTCACCCACAAGTACAGGCAATGCCTTTTGGGTGAAAAAATTGTGAATTGGGTGAACAAAATTGTATTTCGACCTTCGACCTTCGATTTTTTATTTATTTTTTATTTTTTTGGTATTTCATCTTTTGTTATACTTTGGCTAAATAAAATTCATTCAATCATTCACAGAAATGCCAGGTGTGTGATATTTCCTTTCAAAATGATGATGACAAGATAGCGAATCATGCTTAGCACATTTGTGAGCAACCTGATTAGGTATGCCAGATAATTTCAATAACTACATTTCAAACTTAAAGACCTGGGGCTTTTTGTGCTATGAAACCTGCTGCCCCAATGTGAGAGCTGCAATTAAAAGTAGAAGGAAAGGAACCAAAGAAAAAGGAAGCGACAAATGATATCTTAAAGTCAAAGTTAACTCAAATATGCAAAACTTTCACGCAGAGTTGGATGCCAGAGAAACTTTGCCTGTGATTGAATGAAGTTGTCTCAAATAATTACTCGACTCGGAGCGTCCAATCAGCGTCATTCACACTTTTCTCGAAGTCGAAAGCGAGCGGTTCTCGGAGTAACTCCCGAATCCTACTCATGTTCAGAATAAGTGTCAAAATAAAGACGCACAGTCTCATTCAATTCATGGTCGGCATTGTTTAAAGACGATTAAAGAAATCTACAAAGCGTTCGTGATCTTTTTAAATCGGCAAAATCAAAGAAAATATGAAAGGCACACCAGACTTCACAGGTGGTGGATACTTGAATGACCGGATGGCAGTGTTGGGTCATCATTTCGTCTCTGCACGTACTCTCGTCATCATGGTAACGAAGAAAAAACTTAACTCAACTCATTTTTTTTCCATGCTTGTTACTATATTTCGAAGGCTTTACAACTCGAAGTGATTTCGACGGTCCCTGGAAATTCGACATATCGAGATTATACTGTACTCTTTTTACATGTTTTATGAGACTGACTGCTCCTGTCGTCTGTTTTGTTGCATTTTTCACTTCTCATGATTCCAATCTGCTGCCAAGCAGGCCCCATATATATATCGAGTGGGAACATTTATTATATTCGCGAGTACCTCACAACATCCGCAACTCGCGCCCTGATGCAGGCCCATGTCATCTCCCGTTTAGACTACTGTAATGCGCTCTTTTACGGGCTCCCAGTCGTAGTGAGAAATAGGCTCCAGAAAGCGCAAAATGCTGCTGCTCGTGTTGTCGTGAGAGCGAAGAGGACCGATCACATCACGCCAATTCTTCACCAGCTGCATTGGCTATCTGTCGAATTCAGAGTGCAATGCAAGATTTGCCTCATGACCTACAAAGCCCTGCATGGCTTAGCACCCGCGTACATCGACGAACTGATCAGTGTACATCGTCCAACTCGTCGTCTGAGATCGTCCTCCGATATACGAATAAGTCCTGTGCAATACAAACTAAAAAGTGATGGTGGTCGTTGCTTCAGTTCTGCTGCTCCTTCTCTTTGGAATGAACTACCCCAAAGTATTCGCCTCTCATCACACCTACTTGAATATAAATCAAAACTTAAGACACACTTTTTCCGAAAAGCTTTTAATGACATATCTTAACAAATCAACTTCTTATCATTTTATTTATATTTTATTGTCGTTTGAACAGTTTATTTCTTTCTGAATTTCTCGATTCATAAGTTTGAAGTAATAAATAAATAAATAAAAATGCGAGAATCATAATATGGCACCAATAATTAGGATAAATATATTATATATCTATCCTAATTATTGGTGCCATATTTTAAATAATAAATTACGTGTGTTTCACTTCAAAATTCTCAAATTTTCATTCATTACCATATTAAATTGTTGCTACTGTCACCACTAACCAGTGGCGCTTTCTTTTCACGATTTTTTTTGTTGGTCGTTATTTTGATTTATGTGTTTCTGAAACAAGAATCATAATGGTGAGTTTTCTTGTATCTGAGCACTGGCCACTTTTTGGTTTTGTCCAACATAGTCAACAATCCTTTATGCAACCAATGATTAAGCTTGATCCTTGGTTACATCTTGTGGAACTATTTTATGTCCCTAATAATTAACACTGTGCTTGAAATTTCTTTTGGAGCAAATATTGAAAGGTGTGTCTAATAGTAGATAGTTCGAGTTTGTCAACATAATGATGTTTGTTTGCAAGAATATTTGCAATGTTATTGAAATAAGAACGAGGTTAAACATACTGCAACAGAAAACAACGAATAAATGATGCAGCAATAAAGCTTTATTTAGCCACATTTGACTTAAATTTGCATGTATGTTTGTTGTCATGGTAACAAATGCGAGCGTCTTGTGCTAATCAAAGGATGCAAATGACTTTGGCACTTTTCATTCCATTTAACTACACTGGCAATTTATTTCATTATAAATATACATGTTATACAGGTGTATTAGTCATCAATGGGAGTTATTGGGATATCCTGAAGTAATATTCCGTTTTGCTGCAGACATGTTTAAGGAAATGATATATACACTGTCAATCGGGCAAACCACAATAAAGAGGACATAAATTACTCATGGTGCAAAGCTTGATATATTTTTACGAATCCTGGGACATGTAATATAAATTAATGAAGAGAGTCTGGTATGTCTATCAACCAATAGTATGAGTAATATATCTGACGATATCACTCTCAGAGAAAATCACTCAACTATACCCAAACGAAGCCCCATTTTGATTTGTATTTGACAGTTTTATGTGATTTGAGACCATTCTATTATAAATACACGTATACTAATAAAACTCTATCAAAATTTATTGTCAAGCTTTAATGAATGGTTGCCTTTTTTGGATTCCATGGACAGCTACTAATTTTTATATACACTCGGTATATATACTAATATGTGGTATTAACACCATCCATTATTCAAAGTCACTCGGAGTGAACCCTTATTTAGTTGTTTGCATATTTTCCATCTGTGAAACCATAAAATACAGCATGACACCTTTTTACATTGCCAACATCTGTTTTAAATATCATCTAAATAGGTATTCAGGCAATTCCTTTTTTTTTTCTACTACAATATAATATGCCGATATGCATAACCGGGTATACGCCAATAAAGGCAATAAAAATGTTTGAAGGACACAGAAAAAAAGTCTGAATAAATAAGTAGAAGCTAATTCATTGGATGCATAAAAATGTCTGCTTCTCACCTGTGTTTTGCAATGTCCCACAATATAACAATGGCTATAATTTTGCATATTGATTGGCACCGTATAACACACGTTAGTGTTGGTGTGCAGTAAAACATCAATTTCCTTTCCATCTTGCATATTGAATGCATGGCGGGAAATACGCATCCGTTTGTCGACAGGTATAACATATGAGCTTACAACATAAAGGTGCAAACATAATAGAGTGACGTAGGCCCTGATACATTTTTTTTGAGGTCAATTATCAGTATTCTATGTGTGGAATTCGATACAAATATATAAACAACATTTATTTTACCTTATGAAAACTAATGATTCTTCTAATTTTCCACTCGTACTAAGTTGCCTTCTAATGATGTAATATCAATCGAAATGCCTATTAAAATATGACATAATTACTTGTTAATACAAACTGGAGAAAGCTAATGTGTTTGAGGCTACAGTAACAATTGGTGCATTACGTCTATTGATGAAATATGTTGGACACGAATCGACAAATAGGAAAGTTGCTCTTAGTCAAATTTCTTCCTGAGGCTGTCTGGGTATCATCGACCAGGTAATTAGCATACATTGATACCATATATAAGCAGGGTTATAGAAACCCGTACATTCGTAACGGTATATACACTTGAATATTTTTTTTAATAAAATTCAAGTTTCAATAGTGTTACCAACAATATAGTTCTTATTTTGGAGAGCTTATCTCAGCTTCTAATTTGACCATCACCAAGCAACGTGAGCCTGAACAAAGTAGAGTGTGTACATGTACTATATAGATAAATGATGGCATTCAATGGAATATAAACAAATTGTTCATTATCAGAACAAACAACATAGGTTACGATGCAGGCCCCACGATGGCACTGTCTAAAGCAAAATTCCGACAGTGCCTAAGACAGAGAGGATATACAGAAACATGCATAGCCGATTCAGGGTGTAGCTAAGCACGGTCCAATCATTTACGTCTGGGTTATTTTGGATTCCTTTCGGGGCGTCGATGTCATTGACAGTGGATTGCTGAGTGATGGTGGGGGTCTGATCTTCTGGTTTCACCTGAGGGTTGGCTTCTTGGCCATTGGACCAGGCTTGATTAGAGACCCCAGTAATCTGTGAATACAATATAACATAATAATTATAATGATTAATTGAATAGCAAATATTCCAGCTGGTATCGAAAGATTCATCTTGTGAGTCATTTTGTCAATTTATCAATCAAACGTACCTTCTGGCATCTGCCATCACATTTCCAAGCAGGAAAACACATGATACGGGTCAGGAAGTGCCGGGTCACAAAGTGAAGCCACCTCGGCATTGTGGATCTTCGCTCACCAGCGCAATAGCAGAAAATGGTAAGAGAGGCTCCAGCAGTTGCAATGGCCAGAAAGAATGCAATCAGAAAGCAGAACCAACCTGTTGAAATGAATAATTCAATTAAATCTATTTCATCAAACTAGATATACAAATATCGGATGGAACTTATACAGATAATTCTACTTATGATACAATCTCAATGTCTACCCAGTTACCTATATTATGGCAGTAATTAATAAAACAAAGTCAGTATACTCACTCAGCAGTGGGGTGGTGTCTGACTGAACAGGCAGGTAGCCCTGCACAGCCATCATGAGGACAGTGGACGATAAGAGAAGTGTGACTGACAGCGATACCTTTTCTCCACTCTCAGGTGGCACTAAGTACATCATGATCATAGTCAGCATCACAAGTCCAGGTGGCAAAATGAAGTTGATCACATAGTATGATGCCTTCCTTTTCAACCGAATAGTGAAGTTTATAGACGGGTATGTCTCTGTGGAACCAGAGACTGACTCTACACGTTTTTTGATATCCACGCCTTGAAGATACCACTCCCCATTTTCATGATAGTCAGTTAAGTCAACCCCAGAACTGTAATTAAACACATCCATACGACTTCCTGGTTGACTCCAAGATCCGTATTTGAGGTGGCATTCCTGTTCATCCCATGGAAATTGATCCAGATTTAATTTACAAGAGCTGGATAAAATGAGGGGTATGGACCAAAAGACTCGGCCGTCAGGTAATACATTGGTTCGATAGAGTGTTAGAAGATCAACTGAAGGCGCTACCACCCTTGAGGATAAAGAATGAAACAAAAATATGCTTAGTAAGTTAATAAGACATACGAATAAAATTTCGATCGTCGGAAACGCAATGCTTAATTCTGTTAGATGTGAGACAAGCAATGTATGGATAAAAATTGGAAAATGTCAATGCCTTTAAATCATCATCATAATAACTATACATACGACTGGAAAAACACATTATCAGGAGTCCATATTCTGCTCGGGGTTAGAGCTAATCCACCAATTCCTCCATAATCCTCCGGCTTCCACCGCAGGTTAATGTCTGTCCAATACTGCAAATGACAGCAGAAGTTAACTGCGTCAAGTAAATGTGTTGGAGAGTACTCACTGCACTGATCCATAAGCTGGTTTGCATCGTTTGTTGTACATTGTCCTACACAGATTATTTGCAGAGAAATGTTTCAGAAGTAGTTTTAATCTTACCAGGAAGAGGATCTGACGTAAGGAAAGTTCCAGGTATACATTTACAGGTTCTGACCAATTAGACACAGGTCTTGCATCCACGTCATAGTTCTTTAAAAGATCATCGATGAGTGTAGACGCTTCTTGGTTTGCTGAAGCATTCAGACATAGGCAACTGTAACTAACGATTATGTGACTAATGCAAATATTGTTATCATCATCCAGCTTTCTTGCCAATGTTGGCTGGGTGCACTTGCTTGTGGAATTTGTTTTAAAATTTAGTTAAAATCTTTTGTCGGAGGTTGAAAGAACACTTCCTGTTTTATTACATTTTGAATGGCTGGTGACTATTTCAGACACTTTGCCCTGGTGCCCTTTGAGTCACCATTGGCAAGAAAGCGAGTGTTGTTTCGAGCTTTTGCTGGTCATATTGAGTATGAAATGTACTAGCTTGCTTCGGCAGTACATAAACTAAAATTAATACTGAGAAGATTAGCATGGCATATGTGGTCAGATATTGGATGGACGAAACCCAATATGTGAGGCTAACTTAATTGAAGAAGGTCATAAAATTCACTGACCTGAAATAACATCCAATTGTGGCCACAAAACAAGACTGACAATCAACATCACTCGGAACATTTTCCCTGCGTAACACATGCTTCTTGCCTTCCTTCTCTGTCTTTATTTCTATCTCTACCCAAAGAAGTCGGTTATATCAGCTTTTATTTGTATTCAGTCTACTAAGCTGAGTGCTCTCGCTGTATAATTCATATCGTATTGATCAGATGGTGGCACCGTATATAGGTGTTTTTTTAGGGTTTTTTTTTTTTTTTTTTTTTTTTTTTGCATTCCATGCAAAGTTAGTATTTGTATCGATTTTGTTGACTTTTGCTCACGAACGAACAGGAACAGTTCTCGATCACAATCGTCCCATGGTGGGATTTGTATGGTACAGTATTATTGTCAAGATAATATTCTCTTTAAACATACAGAGTTTGAATTACAGTTCGGGTGCGCCGTTTAAAAGCACCGATGGAGAGTGCCATGAGTTGATGTGCGTTGATGATGGTATTCATGAGATGTGGTGCTGTGTGCATAAGAGTGCGTTGTCTATGGTGTACTAATTGAGTACAGTATTAGAATGTGTGTGTGCTGCAATAACTGGCGAGGTATAACAAGATGAGAGTATGATTTATGAAAATGTATGTATGTATGTATGTATGTATGTATGTATGTATGTATGTATGTATGTATGTATGTATGTATGTATGTATGTATGTATGTATGTATGTATGTATGTATGTATGTATGTATGTATGTATGTATGTATGTATGTATGTATGTATGTATGTATGTATGTATGTATGTATGTATGTATGTATGTATGTATGTATGTATGTATGTATGTATGTATGTATGTATGTATGTATGTATGTATGTATGTATGTATGTATGTATGTATGTATGTATGTATGTATGTATGTATGTATATTTTAAAAGTTTTTTGAGAGTATGATTAATGAAAATGCATATATATGTATATATGTATGTTTGTATTTTTTTAAGAATCTTTTATTTAGTGATGTCTTATGTTGACATGTCGAAATGTTAAAATTATTTCAGAAACAAATGTGCGCGAGCGGCATGTATAAAAGGGTGAATTGCGGAGAGATGTTTTGAAAGATGAAATGTCCGGAAGAGAATGAAATGCAGATGGAATTAAGTTCAGACTTTCAAGTCCGAAGATGAAAGGTGAACGGTCCAAAAGGCAAAGGCTCGGGTGAGGCACATATGGGGCACACAAAACATAGTTCCGTGCATTATATGGGTTGGTATGTGGTATTCTGGTCTATATTTAGAAAGCATGCGAGGGAGACGGTTGCTATTTAGCTTGAATATGAAGCAGGCGAAGGCGAAATTTCGGCGATGTCTTAATGGTGTGACGTTGAGGGCTGCGTAGTCAGCGTCGGTGATGTGGTGAGTTCGAGAGAGGGTGAGAAGGATCCGCATGGCTCTGCTTTGCAGGCTTTCTAATAGCCCAGTCTGTGTGGCTGTGAGGGCGGCCTAAACAGGAGAGGCGTACTCAGGATGCTGTCTCACATACATTTTGTATATTTTTAATAGCAGATCACAGTTTCTGACTTTGTATGATAGCCGTCGGAGAAGAAGCACCTCTGTTGCTCCCTTCCGAGTCAGCGCATTGACGTGGGCATGTAGATATTGGCTGAGGGCGCTGTCTAGAATGAAGCCCAGATGACGGTGCTGATTGCTGTACTCGAGAGTGGAGCTGGCAAATGTAATGGGTAGTGGTGTGGTGGTGGTGCGGGAGATGAACATGGCCACTGTTTTGCTTGCATTGAAGCGCATACCCTAAATTTCTGCCCATTTGGCTGCAATTAGCAGGTTTTCTTCGATAGCAGTGCAGATAAGGGGTGGGTCCTTTCCAGTGCGATAAAGCATCGTATCATCTGCATAAACAAGTGCTTCAGGGTGACAGTCAGGATGGGAGAGGCTTTTATTTGCTGAGAGGCACAGGTCATTGATGAAGAGGAGAAATAGGGTTGGGGCAATAACGCTTTCCTGGGGCACTCATGACCTGACTTGCGCTGTTGGTGATGAGGACTGGTCGACAACAACATACTGAGTTCGGCAACTGAGCGTTTTCTATCCAGCAAAATAATCGAGACTAAAATTAAGAAAATTAAGGGAACCGGGGTCGGGATGAGGCAAGGTATTTGGCAATAAAACTCAGATTGAGTACTGCCGCTTTGTCTTTGGCAGTGATGTAGTTTTCAGTACCAACAGTCATTGTGGGAATGGCCTCTTTGACAGCTGAGCCTCTGTACAACTGCTTGCAGTACTTGTGCCATTGCTTGGCGTTGCTTGACTCTGTCCTTCTCTTCTCGGTACAGCGAATGTGGTTTGCACAAGCTAGTGTGAATTCTTGGCTGGCTGTTACTAGGTTTCGATGGGTTTCTCTGGTTTGAGCTGTACTGTGGAGGCGCCAGGCCGCTTGCTGTGTGGCCTTCAGGCGGATGAGCTCTTGATTCAAAGTATTGTGCTGCTCCTGGCTGGTCTTCTGAGTGGGTGGCCGGGATTTCTTTGAGAGTCTTCCAAGTACTTCTTCGTATGCATCTTTGAATAGAGTCCAGGCTTCTTCAACGTTGCATGTAACAAAGCGCTGATGCCAGTTGATGTTGGAGAAATTGTCATTAATTAGCGGTTTGCCAGTGGGTGTTACTCGTGTTGAAGTGGAGTCAGGGTCGGATGATTGCACTATCTTGAGTATGGGTGGTTACAGAAGTTATATTCAGGTCAATGCAGGCAGCGTCATGGTCAGACGTGCTAATGCCAGGGTACACACCAAGGGAACTGGTTTTCTTATGTATGTTTGTAAGCATAATGTCTAGACAGGACCAATTGTTGACCGTGATAAGTGTTGGTGCTCGAATTACTTGGGAGAGGGCGTTGGCGGTTGCAAATTTTTGTAGGAGGCGGCCGGCCCTTTTTGTGTTGATGGACTTACTGAGGTCAGGGTGGTGAGCATTGAGGTGTCCGGCTAGAAGGACGATTGTGTTAACTCAATGCTGACTTCGTCTAAAGCGTGTTGCAGATGTTGTGTGATGTCTAAGTCTGACCCAGGAGGCCAGTATATGCTGCGCACCCGATGATGTCGTGCTCCCTCGTGCTTGCTTGGAACCATATGACCACACACTTCTGTGTCTCTAAGCGGGTTAGACGCGAAGTGAGTTGAAGAGCTATAATAGAGTGCCACACCACCTCCGTGTATGCGGCGGATATAACTATAATAAGGATTATGATTACCGTTGACGCAACTTCGTTAACTCTTTAACGTGACGTCCACTCTTTTCCCATTCAACGAGGCCAGTAGTCAGTTTGTAGTTCAAGAGGGTGCCAGCATTTAGGTTACGGCGGCTCAGATGTGAGAGAACTTCGAACCAGCTAATTGTGTCAAGCGTGAATTGCTTCTAGAGGTGGGATATGAGATCTCCCGAGAGCTGCATGTTCCATGGAGTCTGCTTTCAACAACTTAAAATAAAAATAGAAATAGCCAAATGTTGTGTTGTGGCACATCATACATTCGTAACCCTGAGAAGCTGGCCATCGCCAAAGCCGAGTTCCTGACCATGCAAGAGATGGGCATCATCCGCAAGGGCAAAGGCCAGTGGTCATCTCCTCTCCACATTGTACCTAAAGGCCTCCCTGATTCCTGAGGTGCATGCATTTGATCTTGATTGCTTCCCATCTGACCATGCAGTCCTGTATTATGACCTCAGTACCAAGAAGCCGCAATTGCCACATGAAAAACGCATTGTTTACAACTATAAAAGGGCCAACTTTGATCAGCTGATCAGCGAACTTGTGTCTGCCCCACTTCTTGACCTCCTCATGCAAGCAAGCAATGTTGATGAACTTTGGGCTCTATGGCAAGAGTCTGTTAATAAGGCAGTAGAGTCATGTGTACCTAAAATTACATTTTGTAACTCTAATGACCCCCCATGGTTCGATGGTCAGGCTCGACACTTGGTGAACCGTAAAAGAGTGCATGGAGAGCTGCCAAAAAAAGAGGTG
>KB312171.1:299941-360303 GCA_000328365.1 Capitella teleta | reverse complement strand
ATTATTATTATTATTATTATATTATTATTATAATGCCCCTTCATCTGTAAAATTACAATTGTACATATCTCTTTGTCGTAGCAAGCTGGAAAACTGTTCTCAAGTATGGTCGCCTCAAACTAATGGCAATATATTAACCATTGAATCTGTTCAACGTAAATTTACAAAATATATCCTGAATTATCAGCCAGATCTATCTTATACCGAACGTTGTACAAAATTGCAGCTTCTACCTTTGTCTTTTAGAAGAGAAATTGCCGATTTAACCTTTTTATACAAATGTTTACATGGTCTCATTGATGTTGATTTTACCCATATTTTACAATTTTACACCAATTCTAGTCACACTCGTTCTCAACAATGCACTAATAGCTTGAAACCTATTCTAGTCATTTCAATCATTTTATTTCAATCGTGCCATATTTCTGTGGAATTCTTTACCATCTGCTGCTCGTAACTGTCAAACTTTAAATACCTTTAGAACCAATGTTATCAATTTTTATTTATCGAAAATGCAACATTATGATGTCAAGTCATCCTGTACCATTACTTCAATCTGCAGATGCCACGGCTTTTATCACTTTTAATGTTTTTAACCCAACCGTGGCAGTACTAACCCAATAGGATCCATCCTCTTTGTACTGCCATTTGCTTTACTGCAATAAAGCTTATTATTATTATTATTATTATTATTATTATTATTATTATTAAAGTCAACGGCTGGCGTCCTTGTGGTGACTATCGCCGACTGAACGTTGCCTCCCTCCCAGACAAGTACCCCATCCCACATATCCAAGACTTTATCTCTCAGCTGGCTGGTTCGACGATCTCCTCCAAGGTGGACCTAATCAGTGGCGCCTGATGACATCGAGAAGACAGCCATCACCACTCCCTTTCCACAAGCCTTGGGTTCGTGTCATCCATAGTGTCATTTGAGCTGAATCAGAACATTTGTTCTGCGATAACAGCGAGACGTTTTCTTGGTTTTGACGTAAGAAACACAGGCACGTAGGGAAAGCACTGCATTTCGATCCAAGGATTTAGCTGGGGATTGCTCCTTGTTACAATGAGTTATCGGAGATATAAATTATTAGTCGTGTACGTGTTTATCCATAAACGATACATTATTCATTCCCAATACAATGGTATAACCATAGATATGGATTCAAGCTTCCTAAGTATACTAGATCTATAAACATCGACCCATCTTCCCTCTCTGAACAAAAAGAGATCCAGTCATTGGAACCATCCCCAAATTTACCACAAAAAAACCCCCCACAAAAACAAAACAACAGATATATAATATATGTCTGTTGTTTTGTTTTTGTGGGGGATTTCGTGGATGCTCTCTCTTCTTCTGGTGCTTCAGCTTCAAACTGCCCGTCATGTCGGACACCTTGATTCCAGCAGAAATCAGTCGGAGGTGCATCACATTCTGTTGTAGACTTAGGTTGAAAACAATTGACTAGGAATAGGTAACTCACAATATGGCTAGGCAGCCATGTCCATTTTCATGTTGGCCATCTCTTCAGGTGTGAACAGCTGGCTGCCAGGATCATTTCAGAAGTGCTGGCAACTGCATCTGGAGAAAAAAATTGTATATAAGTCTGGTGCGCAACTGAATCAAACTAACTAAGCATCCCAGTAAGAATAAAATGCACATCTGTGGGTTGATTGCCACTGGCGCTTGTCATAAATACTATCATTACTACTACAACTAACAATGATAATAATAATATCAGTATTATTATTAATATTTATATTAATAATTATGTGTTGCTCGAGTAATAATTATAATAATCATTATTTCATTACCGTAATAATTATTAATATATTAGGCTTTTTAATAGTAGTAATAATAATGAAAATATTTTATGTTGCTCGAGTTTTAAAATATGCAAACGTGTTCCCAAGCCAGTTTAAAACAGCCTGCATGCAGGTGAAAAGATATACTATACTCAAGTATACAACTGACAACACAGTGAGTGCACTAAGTTCATCTTCATCATTCATGACTTACATCAAAACATGAGCCCTTCAGATGTCTTCAGTTTAAGTACACATGTAATTGAGGGAAATTACACTGTAACAAAGGCTCACCTGAATTGCCGGGCTATCAGTCGTAGCAAACGGTTCGATCCATCTGCATTGAAGGCGATTCCTATCTTCAGTGTGTCACCATGTCACACTGACCCGTGCTGACAGTCTCTTCCATAATCATGATAATCCATGTTTTGATTTTAACTCCTTGTGGCTTGTGACAACCCGAGTGTTGTCACCGCCGGGGGCCTTAGAAGTTCCAAATCAGTCACTATCGTTGTCCGAGTCCGGTTCCTTGTCGTCATCTTCCTTAATCTAGTATTCGTCCATCAAATCATACACTTCTTGTAGCTCCCCAAGCTGTAGCGTAGTGCACTGCTCCACTACCCTTGGGGAGCTACACTTTTTGGTGATTTTCAGTTGAAGAATTGAAAACCCCGCGAGTTTGCTTTGCATCTCGAGAGAAATGGGTTGAGTCGTGGGTCCACGACCCGGGGGCTCAACCAATCAGTGAGCGAGCTGGTTCATTTACATATATTTTAGGTCAAACTACACATCATAGTCATGACATAGTGGTTCTATTTTAAGTTTTCTGCTTCTTACATTTTATTTAATAAGTGACGTCGGACTGCATTATAAGAGAGTTCCCTTGCAGATCTTCTCGTTGATATAAAATATGGCGGGTTTCGCCAAAAAACTACTGGCGATCCGGGGGGTCAAAAACCGTGATAATCGGCCATTATTTCGGAAATTCGGACTTTATTCTATAATGCCTCGAGGTTGCTGTTGGAAAATATCTTATTTGAGGCACTTAGAACGTTAAGTCATGCCTAAAACTTCGGGATATGGTGCACTATGATTTATGAAGGCTCTGAGCCCAAAGCCTGAAAACCGCTTATAATCACCCCAGATGGTATTTTTCGCTCATAACCCGCTTTCGCAATTTGCGACTTGTAACCGATTTTGCCGTGGACGCTCATTGTAACACAAACAACAATAAATATCAGCATTATGTTGATATGCGAACCGATGAACTGTTGTTTGTGTTACAATGACTTTAGGAATAATTAGATCAATGCCGAATCATCATATAATCATATAATTATTATATGGTTATATCCGATATAAAATTCGTATTACATAAATAACATGTGCAAAAATACGTAGAAGATAAAGATTGTCATTGTTTTGAATGTGATTTATACTACAATTTCCAATCCCCATACCAACTTACAGGCAGTTAAACCTTTGAAATTGGTGTTCTATATGTTCTATATCTTCCATTTTTCATACAAATTGTATGTATTGTATCATTATAGCTTAAGCCTATTCCATTTTCCAAGTAATTAACCCCTGGTCAAACGAATGTTCTATACGAATCCAACTGAACTTTTAATCTTTATTCTTGAATCTTCTATTCATAATTTAATTTTCATAAAGTACAAAGCTACAAAATATCCAGATATTTTTCGAAAAGGCGATAAATAATTAATACACGGACATAAAAACAAGAAAGAAAATTAGGATTAGGTTGTCATGCAATTGGCTGAAATAAAAAGCTGGAAAGGAATGCTTATGATATATTTAGACTGCTGGCATATACAAGTAATAATTAAATTTTAGGAAAATTTCATTTTTATATCATATCAAAATCACAGAATCAACCAATTTAATGAGACATTGATTTGCTTTGCGTACGTTCTCTTCGTACGTACATCTTCATATAATGGTTCGTTTTTCTTGTTCTTTCGTTTAGTTTTTAAACTGAGTCCTTCTGATCATACCGTCTTATCCCGAATCACACAGAACAAGTGTCCGTGTACAAGAAACATGTAACATTTGTATGTACAAGTGATGGTCTACTGATCGGTGGTCAATATCTAAATCAAATTGGACCAATCGAATTTACTTCCTGGTCAGTCAGATGGACTAATAAAATAATTCTACCTTAACCAATAATGCTAATAGTGCCCAGGACCGAGATGACATACAGCACCAAAAAAAGCCGATTCAAGGTGCAACTGAGCACGGTCCAATCATTGATATCCTCGTTGTGTTTGTTTTCTTTTCGGGTGTCGATGTCATTGCCAGTGGATTGCTGTTTGGTCTCAACTGAGCTCATCTGGGGCTGAGCAGTGTCCCCTCCCTTCAACTGAGTGCTGGCTTCAATGGAGATGCATGAAGTCTGTGAATATGGGGTCAAATTCAAATATATACTGTGTCACCAAAGATACTCTATTTATAATGTATAATAATTCTAATGGAATATCCTTGGTGTCACTGTGTCAACCAGTCAGCGAATGAGTACGTGGGAGATATTTTTATTTAGATTCTAGCCAGTAAGTGATTCAACTCACCTTTTTTGATTCAAGGCATTTGCCAACGCATTTCCCAGCATGGTAACACATGAGACTAGCAAGGAAGTGGCGAGTTGCTTTATGCAGCCACAGTGGCATTTCGGCCCCTCGCTCGCCGGCGTAATAGCACGAAATGCTTAAGGAGGCTCCTGTGGTTGCGAGGGCAAGAAATAAGGCGACCAAACAGCAGAACCAACCTGGTGAAATGCACAATCAAATTTAGATTCATGTTACACACTGTTGCCGAAGAAAAGACGAAGTTGAGTGTCTTAGA
Source organism: Capitella teleta (assembly GCA_000328365.1). Taxonomy (NCBI): domain Eukaryota; kingdom Metazoa; phylum Annelida; class Polychaeta; family Capitellidae; genus Capitella; species Capitella teleta. Next base: position 355,632 of record KB312171.1, on the reverse strand, counting down.
TATATTTCTCTTCAAAAGGTGTATACATACCAACAAAACAATTATGCAAGTGTGACTACTTACTAAGCAATGGGATGGTGTCCGACTGGATTGGCAAGTAGTCTTGCAGAGTCATCATGACGACAGTCGATGAGAGAAGCAGGGTAACAGACAGCGATACCTTTTCCCCGCTCTCATCCGGCAATAGATGCATCATGATCATGGATAACATCACCAGTCCAGTTGGCATAACGAAGTTGATCATATAGTATGATGCCTTCCTCTTCAAATTAATAGTAAGAACGAGAAACGGGTATGTATCTGCATTGAAAGGAGATGGCTGTGAATGTTTTCTGACATCCACACCTTGAAGATCCCACTCCCCATTTTCCTGATAGCCAGTCAAGTCAATTCCAGAACTGAAGTTAAACACATCCAAGCGCCTCGCCGGCTGACTCCAAGATCCGTATTTCAGGTGGCATTTCTGCTCATCCCAAGGGAATTGGTCCAGGTTTAATTTGCATGAGGTGGATAAAACTAGGGGCATGTACCAACCCAATTTACCGTCAGGGGACACATTGACACGGAATAGATCCAGGTGATCCGTCGTAGGTGTCAACACACTGCAACGTAAAGAGTGGTCAGAATAGTCATTTGACGAGGCACACATTGTACACGTACGATTCGTATACCACAATGTCTGGGGTCCATATTCTGCTTGGGGTTAAAGTTATTTCATCAATTCCTCCATATTCCTGTGGGTCCCATCGTAGGTTAACGTCTGTCCAATACTATAAACGATAGCAACAGATCCACGCATCATTCCGTTGTTTTAAAACTGTAAATGTGGTGGTTGAGACTCACCGCCCTGACCCATATGTTTGTTTGCATCGTTTGTTGTATGCTATCCTGTCAACAATAACACTTTGCAGATGTAGATATAGGATAAGGACTCTTACCAGGGATAAGACTTGAATCAGGGACATCTGCAGAAACACGTGTACGGATTCTGTCCAATTGGACACAGGTCTCGCATCCACGTCGTAGTTCTTCAGGAGATCATCGATGAGTGTGGACACGCCAGAGTTTGCTGGAAGTCATAATTCCATATAGGGTTGTAGTACATTAGCAGCGAATTATATTCATGATGGCTGAAGATTATCATGCAGTGAATGGATGAAACAATTAAGTTCCAAACATGTTATCTGTCTTTTGATAGTGTACGTTTCTGAGCCAAACTGAATGTATGACAATGACCAGTATCGGTCAAGCATAGACAGTTGAAAGTTTAGCTCTAAACGTTCACACATCGTGTTCTGAGGTTCCCCAAATCGTTTGATACACGCCTTATAAGTCTCTTCGGTTCTTGAAAGACACCAGAAGAAGTTGAATGATTTTTCTGACATTTATTCTCGTGGACTCAGTTATAGCAATGTGTATAGAGTGGCTGACCACGTGCAATCCTTTTAACGACCAAAATCTGACTATGCACAGCTATGTTGGGTCGTCCTAGTGCTGTGATTTAATCCTTAACTCCACAATGTACGTGACATGTGAATACAACACAATTCATGCAATTTGTATCTGTATTGTTTTCGTTTTTCTTTTTCTTTTCTGTTTCGAAATACACAATATATATATATCGACAAATGGGAATGTAATTATTTATGAAAAAAATTAGGAAAGACTTTCCCAAAAATTGAGCACTGAAACTTACTGACCTGTAATAAGACCCAGTTGTGCTGAGAGAATAAAAGTACATATGAGAAGGATTTGCCCTCGGTACATTTTGTTTATATCATGTAGTATGGCAGTCTCGTCTCGTCTCTTTCTTTTCTCGTAGTTACAGTGATCGAACGTTCATTTTAACTGTGCCAGCCTCCATCATGTATAATTCAATACTATACCACTGGAAGGGGGGCACTGTACATAAATATTTCAGCTTCTTTTGTTCTTTTTTGGGGGTTAATTACTGTCGTCACCGGTATCGATTATTGTGTGTTACATTTGTTTTTACATTTTTTCTCTATTGGGCCCTGAGTAATTAATGCTGCCGGTTTCAACGCCTCACCAGGCCGGGTTAGGCTGAGTATGTTTGAATTCATTGTAATAATATTATCAGTAATTTTATTGACGACCCAATTGGTTGAATACTTGTTCTGCCGGCACGGGGTGGGGGATATTTTAAGGATTTTGGAATTACAATTATATGAAGAGATCATAGAGTTAAGGAACCCTTGTCAATGTCTCTCTAGGATCATGCACTAATATATAGTCAATACACGGTAGTCATTCACTACCCTCGATTACCAGAAACAATTTGCATAACTTATGTTTCCGTTGCTTAAGTTTCCGATAGGGAGAATTTGAATGAGAAAATGAGGTATGCATATTCAAATAATAACCGTAAGCACGAGAGATTTCAAGCAGTGAAATACAGCGAATGCCATGACAGCCTATAATTTATATAATGTCAATGTTAAAATTATACTCAGTTTTGAAGGCTGCGCACGTGAAACCAGAGCATGCTGGTTTGACTCTTCACTGGTTCCCTGCTCATATATACAATGACACAGGCACACACCTATGACTGGTGGTGTCTCATTGGCTGCTATTTATAGTAACATTCAGTCAACTAGTCGTATTCAACAAATACTGTGAATTCATTTTCACTCGCTGGGCTATGATCGCCCGAGAGGGACCCAGTTAGGTAACGGGTCTCGAACCCGGGACCTCGACCCCCACCGTCCGCATAGAATTGCAGCCAGCCAGTTTAACCCACTGAGCTATTCGGTGCCCCTACATGTCATGGCTAGATAATACCAAGGTAACAAGAACTAATAAAGGCTTGAGCTTGATGAGGATGAAGTCGATGTCGATATGCCATTATATGTTCTTAAACCAACTGAATATATGAAAAGTCAACGGTTCTGTCACTCTGAAATCTAACGACAAGGATCCTAACAAAGGAATCATGGAACACGCAAACAGCGACACACATCAATCAGTGATGTACTGGAATGCTGTCAGTATTTAATTTCGCCCGAAATCCGCATTTCGTGTGGCTCCGCATTTTAGTCACAATCCGTATTTTACCATGACGCCATCCGCGTTCAGTAAATAGCAAACGTTTTATGTGAAACGTTTTCATTAAATGGTTGATTATGAATAAAAGGGAAATTCAAATGTTTTTAAGAGGTTCTTACGATCAATGTTCGCCAGATTTTGAACACAAATTATGATATCGAATGGTTTAAATAACATAACGTCACATCTGGTAGAAGACGATAACATTGTGAGTTGGTGACCTCAATGAATGTGACCTTCAATGTCCCTCCAAGTCTAATTGGTGCATGAGGTTGGTGCCTCTCACCACATCTTGTATCTCTATATCATCTCAAGTCTGATTGGGGTTGATGAGGCGGGTGCCTCTCACTGTATCTTTTATCTTTAATTTAAAATGATAGGCTGTTTATATCGTTCGCCTAAAAGTATTAACATAGAGGAAGGATTAATGAAAGTGGACATATCGCGTGAACGCGGGTCTTTCGCCAGGCGAGCGAATTTCCCTAGTTGTAGGCGGCCAGGCTAGGGCGCCAGTCTCCACTTAATTAACGTGTGTTTCCCCTGAACCAGGCCTAAAAAATACCTAAAAATGCTGTTAATAATAATAGTTTTTTTATTGATTCTCAAAAGAAAAGCAAGACATGAAATATGGATAAATGATGAAAAAAAGAAGAGAATCAAATGGCGAGGGGGGGGGGGATGAACCCCTTGTTTTCACTGAATTATGTGAAGTCAATTAAAGTAAAGTAAGGGTAAGGGTGAATATTTAAAGAAAAAAAATATAATAAATACAAACAGAAAAAAAAAAAATGTTGATAATGTTGAAAAAGTCGAACAACTCTGAAATCATCTGCAATATTGTAAATATTTAATTAATGAAATAATGTCGCCCCCGATTGACTGATTGAAGTTGATTGTTAACTTCATAATCAATTATTCACCCGACGAAGACGCAGTCTGAGTCGCCTTCTGACTCACTGGAGATCAAATGCGGACCTGAATGTTAAACACCTCTCTGTACATGTATAGGCATAATCCTGTATGTCGTTGGATCTCCAGTGTCTCCACCAATGGCGATGCGAGTCTTGCGTGCTCGGAGCAAGAGATGAATCTTAATGACCCAAAAATTCATTTAAAAGCATAATCTTTATTTATTAACATGGCTATGAGAGACTCGTTCTATTCAAATGTGTTTTATGACATGATTGTTACCCTAGTTCACAGTACTACTACTACTACTACTACTACTACTATAATAATATAATAATAATATAATAATAATAATAATAATAATAATAATAATAATAATAATAATAATAATAATAATAATAATAATAATAATAATAATAATAATAATAATAATAATAATAATAATAATAATAATAATAATAATAATAATAATAATAATAATAATAATAATAATAATAATAATAATATTAATATTAATAGTAATAGTAATAATAATAATAATAATAATAATAATAATATTAATATTAATAGTAATAGTAATAATAATAATAGTAATAATAATAATAATAATAATAATAATAATAATAATAATAATAATAATAATAATAATAATAATAATAATAATAATAATAATAATAATAATAATAATAATAATAATAATAATAATAATAATAATAATAATAATAATAATAATAATAATAATAATAATAATAATAATAATAATAATAATAATAATAATAATAATAATAATAATAATAATAATAATAATAATAAAAACAATTTATTCAAAACATATAATCATACAGTAACAGTCAGCGGTGTCGGGAACGACAAGGTTGTTTTATAAGTGAATAATTATATGATAAATATTGTGCAAACATGCATGAAGGTTCATGTATATGTGGCCCCTATCTCTTATCATCACTTCATTAGTTAGGCTTTTGGGAGAAACTTTACTTTGTAAGGTTTGCACATGAGGCTAAGTCCATTAAGCTCAGTGTTTTTGATATCACATGGAGGCAGTGGGTGATTTGGATCCGCGACGATATCAAAGCGTTGGTACAAGATGCAGGTCCACAGGAACAGCCGGTACTGTGCGAACATCATGCCGGCACAAATCCTGGGACCCATTCCGAAAGGAATGGTATGCTTCCAAACTGCATCATCCGCTGGGAGTGACTCGCCGTTCTTGTCGAGGTAGCGCTCTGGGCGGAAAACTTCAGGATCCCCAAAGAACTCTTTGTCGTGATGGACGAGGTAGAGGTTTGGCATGATTTGGGTGTCCTTAGGAATCTTTGTGCCGAGGATGTCAGAGTCAACAACTGCTCTGTGAGTGATGCCGAGTGGTCCAACTGATCCATAACGCATGATTTCGTTCAGTACTGCATTCACGTATGGCATGCTAGTGCGGTCATTCAATGTCGGCAAGCGGGTTCCAATAACTTCGTCTATTTCTTTCATCATTTTCTTCTGTTTGTCTGGGTAATGTAGGAAGGTCAGGATGAGCTGATACAGCGTCGTGGTGGTGGTCAGTACGCCGGCGAACGACGCCTGGATTCCGCTTCCCATCATGTTTTTTTCCGAAACACGTTCTTCTGGTGAGCACTTGCTGTTGTAGTCACGAATAACTTTCATGTAAGGCTTCCCCAACGAATCGTCTAATTCTGCGTCTTCAAGTGGGACGATTTTAGTCTTGTACCAATTCTGTACCTTAGTAGAGTGGTCCTGGGCAATTTTCAATATTTTGTACGTGTGGTTTCCAAAGAATCGAGTCCAGGGAAACAAATCGAGCTGCATACCGTCTTTACCCACGTGGAATGATTCATTGGTGAGGTCAGTTATAGCTTTAATGCTGTGGAAAATCTCAGATTTTTGGTCCAACTTTTGTCCGTAGATCATAAGACTGATCATACCCAGTGTGGTATCATAAATGGTCGAAAGCGGGTCGACAGCTTCACCATTGCACATCTTAAATGTCTGCACAAACTCCTCAGACATCTGCTGAGCGTAATGCTCAATACGACTGAGTCCTGGCCCAAACGCTTTCACCGAAGAATGCAGTAAGCGCCGAGTTCGTCTCCATTCTGGGTTTTGGACATCCATTCGCATAAATCCGCTGGACTTGGTGACCATCGTACTGCGGAATCCTCGCTCGCGACCTCCGAAGTCTTTCCCTTTGGTGTCGAGCATTTCTCTGACAGAGTCAAAGGTGTTGCAGATGATGACAACTTGGCCCAGGAAGTTTATTTTCATCAATGGTCCATATTGCTTGCCCCAATCGGACACCGTAACCCACGGCTGCAATCGGTTGATTTGGTGAACATTGCCAATGAAGGGTAGGCCTTTAGGTCCGGGGATGTGGCCATATTTCTGGCGGATTCTCAGTTCCTTAAGTATGAAATGCACCAGCAATAGCACAACACATGTGCCCAACAGAACCAAAAACATCTTGCTCAGAGGACTGACTTGCCTGCTGTCAACATAGATCGATGAACTCTGCTTAAATAACAGCAGAGCTAACGATTACAGAAGTGGGTTTCAAAGGTGGGTGTGAAAGAATTGACGCAATTAAGTCATAGACACACTTTTAATTTGTCAAGCAAGTCATGCAAACCGCCAAGTGGCGTAGCTAAACGTGTGAGTGAGGGTGTGTGTAGCTGTATGGGTGCAGGTCGGGGGTGGGGGTAATGTCGTGCGCATGCTTCTCTGGGATTTATTAATTTAACTTTAATTAAATGTGTGTGTTTTCCTTTCTTTTGTGAGAGAAAGACCGAAAATAATTTTTGATGTATTTGATTATATTTCTTTCTTTTTTTTTACGGCGTCAATAATTATGCAGCTCATCACTTCTTAAAATTTGGGGCGGATTAATAGAAACGGGATTATTCCACAATCCGGAACAGTCAAATAACCCCCCCCCCCCGGTCCATTTTAAAATATAAATGTGCGTGCATAAAGTCCCACCATCGAAGATTGCCATATGTTGTACAAACGAAATTTCAAATCACTGCCTTCATTTCAAATTGCTTTGACAAAAGAAGTAGTCCACCAACAGTGCATGAGTGGCCTTGAGAAATAGACATGCCATAGTGAAATTAAGCAATGAGAGTTAGGGAGTAAATCCTCTCATATTTATGTCTTAAATATTTTTTATAATTATTGTTATTAAAATTACTATTTTTATATAAATTTAACACGTACCATGTAACACCCCCTCCCTCATACGCTTCTGAATCCCCCCTCACACCAACTACGCCATTATATGAATATCTGGGTACTAGTATCCTTAGGTGAATGAAAAATCACTGAGACAATATCAATAGCACTTGAGTCGAGTGCCATTAATACTATCTTGTTAATTTTCCAAGGTCAAACTGTTTTTCTGAGGGTCAGTCACCTCCATATGCGAGGGTTATTTGAAGAGTTCTCGGCATAACATGTAACGCGTGAACACAGGATACAAAGGTTATCTCTTATTATGCGTGCTCTCAGAGGTGTCACTAAACACAGTTTTTAACCAAATTGTCTGGACGGATCTCCTTCATTAAACGACGGAATTGTTCAGTGAATATTTCTCAACATATATATAGTTTCCAAAATGGCTTGATATGCACTTTAATGATCTCAAAATCAAGGTACGTGACTGATTCACGATTCACGAACGGCTTCACGCAATACATATTGGTAACACGAAGCCAAAACACAAACCCCAAACCTGAAATATAAAACTGTTATATCCAGATAAACATGGATACAAAACAAGAAAATCCTGGATGATATATGTATGTTTTTTTTAATGAACTCTAAAGAGGATGACGAAGAAATATTCGATAAATTTGACAGATTAGTAGTTGTTAATACAGTATAATCTCGATATGTCGAACTCCTATAACTCGAATTTCTCTATAACTCGAAGCCGTTTCGAATCCCCGAGTCCTTCCCTTTACCCGTACATTAAATTTTGTAACGATATGTCGAACTCCCATAACTCGAAAAGCTCTATTACTCGAACTCATTTTCCGTTCCCGTGGGTAACTTTAGAAACCTTTATGTCAAAGTTAACTCAAATATGCAAAATTTTCATGCATAGTTGAATGCTAAAGAACCTTTGCCTGTAGTTGGATAAAGCTGTCTCAAATAATTGCTCGACTCGGAGCGTCCAATCAGCGTCATTCGCACCTTTCTCGTAGTTGACGAGCGGTTCTCGGAGTAACTCCCGAATCCTACTCATGGTCACAATAGGTGTCAAAACATAGATGCACAGCCTCATTCAATGCGTTCCTTTGTGGTCGCATTGTTTAAAGACATGCAATGATTACAGAAATCTACAAAGCGTTGGTGATCTTTTTAAATCGGCAATATCAGAGAAAATATGCCAGCCACCCAAGACTTCAAAGGGGGTGGATAATTTCTATGTTAATGAGCAAGGGGAGAGAGGGGGCAGTGTTGGGTCATCATTTCGTCTCTGCCGTACACTCATCATCATGGCCGCGAAGAGAAAACTCAACTCTACTAATTTTTGTTTCATGCTAGACCCATGTTATTATATTTTGAAGGCTCTATAATATCGAAGAAATTTCGACTGCCCCTTGAAATTCGACATATTGAGATTATACTGTACATGTAGAACAACACGAACGCTTACTATAAATATATATATAGTTGCAGCCTCTCAGTACTCATCAAGTCATAAGTTCAAGCGACCTTAGAACTTCATATTAAGGGCTATATTAATAACTACGGCCTCTCAGTGGCAGTCATTGCAGTGGTCTTGGTTCAAGCGACCTCAGAATTTCCTAACCTCGATCAGAGCTCTTGAACTAAAACATACATTTTATTAGCCTGATTGATCTAGTTTGACAGTTCGGTACTTGATAAGGTTAAGTGTGCATGTTCTATCTGCGTGGGATTTAATGACCACGAAGCATTTCAAAATTACACCTAGACAACAGAACATCATTCCAGACATCAATGTTAAAGTTGCAGTTTCAGACACCGGGTTCAGCTCTATTGAAACCAAAGTTTAATTTCCGATGTGCCTCTTCTGAATTGATAGGGCACCAAAACGGAACCAGTTGATCAAAACAGTGCGAATAATCAAATCTTTATTTCTCATTACCTGCATATTCATTATGTATACAAATATTCATCACACAGAACAGATTATACAGCCCTAGATCTACTAGGGCTGCAGCCCTAGTAGATCTCCGTTTTTAGGCTAATAAGCGCAAACTACTGACTAATTTACCTCATTTTCTTCTGTATTTCTTGGTTGCATTCTATTTTAGGAGACACAAAAACATTCCCTCACCACCAACTATCATGGTTTAATTGCACGCGGGCTGAATAAGTTTATTATGATGAATAATATTCCCATCTCTTTTTAGACAATAATTACTACTAGTAATGCTGGAGCTCACACGTGGGAGCTCACACACAATCATGGTACGAACCGTTAATTCGATAACCATCTTTCGAAACGACAGTGCGTCATGGGTCACGACTCACTTTCATGTGTTCAATTCTTCTTGTGCAAGTTGTGTTCTGAGATGTTCTCATGAATATGTATGAGATCGGTGGTTACTTTTCATGAACTTGACCTCATTGCATGATCTTGTCCTGTCATGTCACCGACAAACCAGGTCAATATGCTCGCTCCGTGTGTGGCTTTGTTCCGTTGTTATTGTATTATCGTGTGTGTCATTAATATTCAATTATTCTGTTCCCGTAATCTCAGAATGACATTAGAGCCGCACAATGGTGAAATCGCCGATCTTATTCGCGGGGGCAAAACATACGATGAGATATCCGCGCATTTCAGGCGAATGGGGGCCACGCTTGGTTTTTCCGCAGCAAACGTGCGGAACTTTTGCCGCCATCATGGCATGAACCGCGAGGAGAACCCTCTTTGAGTCCGTATAGAACGTTGCCATAGCAATGGCGAGCGACTGAATGAACGAGACAATTGAGTTCCAGAAAAAAAAAAAAAAAAAAAAAAAACCAACAACAACTGCCGCGATTTCATCGCCGGAGCGGCCAAATGAGTAAGTATTACACAATGCGATTACATGGGAAACATTCATCTCACTAGGAGCGAGTTGAGGCGATGTCCTCAAACGACACAATTAAATTGAACTTTTCTGTGATTGGCCGTTGTTCAATGCTATAACCGGCTACGCGCCGCCTTCTAATTAAATATTCATAAGGATAACGATACTGAAAATTAAAATCTTGGTTTCGCGTCGAGACTGCAAACGGCATTTTCCATTCGTGTTCGAAGAATAGAAACATGGAAATTGAATCAGAAAATGGAACAACATTCCAATAACCCATTTGTACGAGAGGAATTGAACACATGGAAGTGCGTCGTGACCGATAACTCATTGTTGTTTCGAAAGATGGTCATGAAATTAGCGGTCATGCATGACCCATGACCCATTGTCGTTTCGAAAGATGGTTATTGAATTAACGGTTCGTACCCTGATTACACACACTCACAGAGTGACCAAGAGAGTCTGCATAATTCAAGAATATGCCTACTCTTATTTTGATATTCAGATTCGGTGCACAATTTTCATTCGAAGCCGAGGCTTTTGAAAATGACGCGTAGAAATCCGTAGTCCGAAGCCGATCGAAGCTTCGACCATCACTAATGGTTACGGTTGATGTAGCCTATATCTCGGGCATATTTTTTTCCCTTCAAAAGTTGGTTCATGTACGTCAAACCTAAAGTATAATTTTGCCCTTCAGTTGTCAAGATGCGTGACAGATTATGATTAGATAAGACTTGGGTTATATACTTTATCTGCATGAGGACACCTCCAAGCACACTCAAGCAAAAGATGTCTTCTAGCGATATCAAGTTGCGGTTCAATGAATTGCACCACACGCATCGATCAAATCACAGATTCAGATTCAGTCCATGTACGTGTATATATACTATTAGGCGGTTGGTGACAGCATTATATATTGTTTCTTATCAAATAATTATGGACACCATGACATCTTGAACTGACACGCGTGCGGTGGAGGTCTGTGGAGAGATGTGCCGGGAAGACTCCCAAGGTATTCCTTCGACATCACACATCACGCCATTTCATTTGTATAAAATGTTTGTTTGTTTTTTATTTAAGATGACGTCACACCAACCGTTCGTTCATCGGTCATTGCATTTCATGAAAAAATGTATGAAATGTTATCTGCAGCAACCAATAGGAATCGTGATGGCTGATAGAGTACCTTACACACGTCATAACACAAACTTCATATGGTAGAAATGAAAACTGTTCGTCAATGGTTCTTGTGTAACTATAACCATTGCCACAGACTTCTTCTAAGTTCTTGTCATATTGTAAAAATCTATATTAATGAATCCACTTTTACTTAAACAGTATTGAAATTGTCTGTCTACTCGGGTTCGGCTTGGGTATTCTCAATTTACAATCTAAACCTTTGTAAGAAAACCCAAGAGGCGATATAAATTTATATGTTTGTATTTTAATCGATAATTTCAATCGATAATTTTAATCGATAATTTAAGGTTTCCCCCTACTCTTATCGATAAATCCCAAGGGTTCTTTATCCTGCATACCACCATAGACAGTAGTACACAGCGCCCGGCCTTGTTAAGCAGTTGGGCAGCAATGCAGAGTCACCGAAGAATTACAATTATAACGAAATACAATTATAATTCACAATCATAACGCCCGTGGCCTGATCGGGTCTCGAACGCGGGACCTCGACCCCCACGGTCGGCATTGGATTGTAGTCAGCGGTTTAACCCACTGAGCTATCCGGTCACCCTCACAGTTTTATATACATTGTGACATTTAAATTCCAACGAGACATCCAGTAAATTGCTAGCATATATTTTCTACACTAACCTAGATACAACATGCAAGGCGATGCAAACAATTTGAATTTCAACTTAACTATAAATCTGTGAAATGTAAAGAAATTAATTAAACATGTATTTTTAATTTTTTTTTTTTTTTTTTTTTTTTTTTGTATTTGTAGTTACAATATGCCGTGCGCTTTGCATTCTTGTCAAGCGAGCATCCAGGTCATAGTGCTAAAGTACAACCAGGAGAATTACACAGAACTCATGTGTTGCTCAATGGCGGTCACTTTTGTCGCTTTTTGTCACTTTTATCGCTCGCTAATTCAGATACATGTATTGCGGAATAGTGCTTTCGTTGTTTCGTTGTATGCGTCAACAAACGATGAAAGTTCGAGCACGCATCAATCATAATGAATTTTAATGCATGTTTCTGTTGAATAATCATTGTTGGTCAAACTTATTTGGTAAATTGAATGACATTTCGGCTGTTTTAATTACTTTAATATTATAATTCCCGCGTTGTTTCTATAGCAACAAATGCATGCGCTGCCAACAATCCCATAACTCACCGCGAGCGCAAGCGTAGTGGAATTTCAACAAAGGGTATAATATAGTCTATTTGGCCGTTTCATCTTTGGTGCCAGTTATCCACTATATGTAACCCAATGCTATATCTAATCAGTCTTGTTGGCATCTTGTGGTGCTTGTGTGGAACTGAACGCTGGTTCGGAATAAAGCATGAACCAAAATTAATGAGTATACATTTCGCCATTTGTCCGAGAACTAGTTGTATCATTTCATCCATTAGTATTATTAAACCGTTTCAGTCTTAATATTAATTTTAACGTGTACGTTTTATGCAACCTAGAGGGTATTGACTAAACCACTGAACTCTTAATATATGCATGCACGCAATTTACAGATGTGCTATATTATCAGTTCTAACTTTATACAATAATAAACACCGGTGTCATTATTCGGATTCCCTTATGCATGTATCTTTAATATTAGCCCTCAGATTTTGTTGCGGTTGACTAGTAAGCCGTTTATTATTGTTATTCTGAGCCTGAAATTTCACAATGGCCGATGGATCGTCCAAACACCTGAGCTGCGCGGAATCAGATGAATGGGACCAATAATTTAGTAGTCAATCAATGTGCATAATATATTGAGAGTATTTCTAGGAATGTCAAACAAAGAGAACCAGAGAATATACAATGAAGTGTGGCGTCAAAAGTTTCCGCAGCATAAAATATTTCTTGTCACCTGAATAGCACGTACGTAGAATTATCAAAAATGCACATAACAAACACAAGGTAAAAAAAAATAAAATAATAATTCTGCTATAGCTATCGAAGAAAATGCATTCTGAAGTTTTTGTAAATTATATCACAATATGCCAATTCTTGGTTTCGCCAATTCTTCTCCCGCTGCAGTGGCTACCTGTCGAATTCAGAGTGCAGTACAATATTTGCCTCGTGACCTACAAAGCCCTGCATGGCTTAGCACCCGCGGGTACATACAGTCAGCTATAGTCCCACTGAACCACTGACACCTTCCTTCTATCTCTTGCTTCGGGTGCTGCAGCAGCCACTCGACATACCTGTCCAGTCCCCGATGTTGTCAGGCCATTTGAATTGATAGTTTCCTCTTTTCTTCTTGCCTGGTGTTCCTTTTTTCCTCTTTCAATGCTCGTACTTACCACTCTTCCTCTTTCTCACTTCGGCAAGTCGACTTTGCTCTCGATCGGGGATGTCTATTCATTATCCCTCGAGGACGGAGGCATTAGTTCTGTTTTGTTGCCATGTGATACCGAGAACTTTTCGTCATATAGCCACATCTCGGAGCTGCTTATTCTTCTTTCCTCTTCTTTTCTTGGGGTCCAAGATTCACAGGCTTAATTACAGGGCGGTAAAACAAATTAGGGTTGTTGCTAAACTCTTCTTCGTGTTAATTGAGGGATATATTGTTTGATTGCCATACTTTGGTGAAACCCTGCATATAGGCTTAATAAATACTAATTATATCATTGCGTCGTAATTCATGTATTATATAATTAGATATCTTGGGTTCAAATACAGGGATACCGTAGGCTTACGCATACATAATTGGTAAATACAAATATTTGGCGTTATCTATGTTTTTATTTTTCTGGCGATATTAATTTTGGCAAATCTCAAAGTTGAAACAATGATACTGCAAAGAAAACTTGTTTCTGTGACTTTTGAAGGTCTTCATTGAACTAAAATAAGTAAGCCAATAAAATCATGATAAGAAATGATTTACGCTTGGATAAGAAAAAAAATATAGCTGAGCAATTAAAGAGATTTTTCAGCCCCAGAATTACGAGGTCAAGTTTATTCTCGCTTCAGCATTATGATGACGCGCCCATCGCGTTGACATAATACGTTCAACGACCGCCTCACCTGACTGTCAAAGAACAGAGGTCGTTTGAATGATCATAACGGCCAATCGGCATGGGCGTTATGATTCCGTGAGAGTGCAGTCTGGCTGGCTGTACTTTATCATAGAGGAAGAATAATGAGAGTGGAAATGTCAATATGTTTCCCCTATACCTGGCTTAGAAAATGACCGAATGTTGCTGTTAACACGGTCATATATATTTTTACTCCAGAGCGCGAGAGCGTAAAAGTTTTGTAAGTTTAATCTCCTACCCCACTCTCTCCGGGTGTGTTGATTCTGTTACCATAGAAACCTTTTTTAGTGCGGGGTGTTATGACGTCACTTGCAGCTTCACTATCGGCAAATATGTTCGTGTCTCTTTCATATCATGTAAATGATATCAGAAAATTATTATTGTGTGCTGGAATGATTAATTAGGATGCATATTTCGTGAATTTGGCGTTATCTCGGGCACTATGAATGTTAAATCTTTAATAATGCGTTCAATGGATTTTTTTCGGGGAAATTTATTGTTTCAATCAGCCCCTAACTTCTTAAAATTGATAATGGATCTGTGTCGGATTTGTTTTAGATGATACCGAAACCAGCCCTCGGCATTTCGGTTCCCTAAAAATTACTGTTGTTTGATTCTATGAGGATGTATTTGCAGAATTGTATAGAGACCTTAAAATCAGGGTATTTTGTGGTTTTCATATCACCTTGCATTAATTCATATCCCAGCCCACTGATCAAGTGAAGAACAATTTAAACGAGGAAGTTTATTCAAAATTACATAGCACTTGCTTTTGTCATGTTTACCAGCGTTTTGACCACCACGGAAGTTGTACATAGCCGGAATTCTTCAAGGCATCATTTCGATATCAAGGTATCGAAGGGATCGATTCATATATGGACTGCAAACTGGTCAAGGGAGAGATTCACAACATCAAAATCGAGGATTTTTGGATTTTCTTTGATTTTCTTGGCTTTGTGGCATGGATCGTTGTCGTCTTGAAGCAAAAAAAAAAAAAAAAAAAAAAACAACAACAAAAAATCTCACGAAAGATCTCCCAAGCAAATGGATCCTCCTGTAATTCTCTTGGCTCATGGTGCCCCCAAGAAAAACGATTGGAGATTTTGCACGGTTATATGGACAGCTGCCCAAATTGTCGGTCCACTACCGCCGGATTGAACTCCGGGCTGGACACACGTTTCAGGATACAATTCATGTTTGCACCACGCACCCGGTTTCTGTCATCTTGCATGTACAATTCAAAACGGGCTCCATCGCTGAAAGCAAAATTCTGCAACTGGGTATCCTGAATTCTGAGGTGAGTCCTGGCCCAGTTGAAGCGAGCATCCCCGTGTCTGTCGGTAAGCAGGGGCTTTCAAACAAACCTCCTGGCTCGCAGGCCAGCCTGGATCAGTGTGGCATTCACCAGTGTCTGGGAAACACATATTTCCCTGGATGTTCGTTGTTGTTGTCCGCACTTTATTTGGCTGACCAGTACGCTGGTGTGTGTTCACCTAGAGCCCTGAAACTTCGTCACATTGTGCATCAAATACAGACGCAGGTCTAAAAGAAGTTTCAAACTAATTAAGGAAGGTCAAGATCACACGAGCCAACTAAGTGAAAATCTACTAATGCTCATAACAACAAGAATACAGCTCGGTTTTCACTAATGTTTTCAAGATTTTTTTGAGTGATTTTACGCCTTTGGTAACAGGGTTGACAATAATTATCATTCTTGACTTGTTTCCACAGACAAATTGAATCCATCTTTGCACTTAATGATCACGTGATGATAATCATGATGACGTCATGCTCTGATTTTTCCCATCTTTGGCGATTTGGTTTCATATTGGATGATTAATACAGATAACACTTGACATCAAATCCACATATTTTATTGACAATAGCATCGACAATCAATCAATCCAATGTTTCATGCATTCTCTTTCGAACAAGAACAGAGGAAGTAACACACTACATAATTATGGAAAACCCAGTATATTTCATAAGAGTTGTGTTGAATGTGACGTTTTGGGGACTAGTATGGTACCGAATAGTACACAGCTGTTTTTCTTTAAGTCTGACAAGCAAAAGGTTGTTACAATTAAACCCATCTGTTACAATTGTAGCGTCTGGAAACTTACAAGAAAATATTATGGATATTTTGTTTATTCGCGTCAAATTTGGTGCACTAAATGAAATATGAATCAATTCCTTCTGAGGAAGTTTTAAACAAAAACTATTAAAATTGTATGCACACTCTGATTAAAATAATGGCACGGAGTAATGTATTTGTATTTAAACAAAAAAAAAACAACAAAAACAGAACATTCAGAACCGACAAAACAAGAAACAAAGACAGAACCACAAAACAAGTGTAAACGTAACCACAGTAAATCTGTCAAATACTTCACATAAATGTACATTACACTGAAACTGTTCGGACAATATGGACGATATAAGCTTTCTTGTGAAAGAATTGCCTTATGAATATTCATAAGATATGTTAATCAGCTAAGTATACATGTAATATACGATACAATAATATCAGATCCAGAAAACACATTTGGTGATTCTCCCTTCCTTTCTTGGTCTTTTCAGAAAGTTGTTTTGCAGTTTACAAGAACTGCAGTACATGTTATGTAATACCGAATAAGCCAACAGAAAACACTTTGTGAGCTTTTGTGGACTCAATAGCCACCCCTCCTTCTATGGGATATAAACTCTAAGTAAATGCTAACCTTTAATCACTTTCTATGTTACACCAGAACCAAGCATCACGACAACAAAAGAAATATGTATACTTATTTAAGTTTCCTTTACAGCAATCATTTGTGGCAAAATGTTCACCCGGCAATTTTTAAGTCTATTGCCAAAGAATGCAATTTCCCAGGATTATTGATATATTTGTTAACACCCCCCTCATCCCCTCCAAATTAAACATTGACTCAATAATATGTGCAGCAGACAACATAAAATGTCCAGGATGGCAATCGGATAAATACCCCCGAGCAACGGGATATTTGGCGCCAAATTCAAAGAAATTTGAATCGGAATGTACGTATAGTAAAAAGTTAAAAAATAATGTACATTTATAATGCTGAGAGAAGCACCATATGCTAGATTCGTTTGACGTTTTATAAAAAGTGAAACTTAATTTTTATAAGGTTATATTGAGCCAAATTCAAAAATCGGATTAACAAATAATAATGTATTGAACAATCTTAAACGATACTTAAAATTGATCCAAGAAGTGTGCATTAAACTAATGATCAAGGGAGTATAAAAAAAAAGGAATTTAACGTAAGAAGTCTCACAAAATGGGAGGGGGGGCAAAAAAATATAAAAATTGTGAAACTTTTCAGCAGACGAACATAAATTATTTTTCCTCCAAAATGATGAGATTGAGTTTTTTATTAGTTATTTAAAGTAATTTCTATGGCATATTTTTGAATATTATTATAATAAATTACGCTCTGCTTTGATCTCTGGCAGAAGAAGATCAAGCAGAAAAAAAAATCAAATGAAATATAGTTATTCTGCAGCAGTACATCACCCCTAGGACCTCTGTGGCGATTATTTTCTATTTTTAGATGAGGATTTCCCTAGGGGTGAGCCCGTCTCATAATGATGTAAAACTTGTTTTGTCAAAATCGCAATCGATATCTTGGTCAAGGTCATTGCAAAGTTGAGCATCCACGTCCGGTTCATCCTCGTTTTCAGTATGGTTTCCTCCAGGAATTGCTCGGAACGTGTTGTTTGGGCTGTTCAACCGAAAATGTTCGTTCGGAGGACCTGCATTATATGCAATTGTTGACGATAACCTGAAATAATTACTAAGGTTGTCACACGTACCGTGATTCCCAGTGCCCATTGAAATACTGCTACTCATCGATTTTTTGTAGGTCGTTGAATTCATCGTCAATTTTCGGACGTTTTTCTCTGGTTGGAAAAGGAGGATGTACATTTTGGGGGTGAACAGGCAAAGTAGAGCAACAGACGCGCTCAGAGAAACCGACACGCACAGTGTCGTCAGCTGAATCTGCGCAAGAAAAAAATCATAATGTACTCTTGAGATATAGGTCAATCACAACGTACCTGAAATGAATTCAAAGTTCCAAAGTAGATCGGAATGAATGCCAGCCATATGATGCACGTCGTGTACATTGTGAACCCAATGAACTTTGACTCATTGAAGTTCTCAGGGATTTTTCTTGTTTTCACGGCGTACACGGTGCATACAATGATGAGGAACATGTTGTACACTAAAGAAATAAGAAATGACTCATCGCTGCATTTACACTTGAGAACTATTTCTTCCATGCTGTTGAAAGGGTGGAAATGTCGCGTTCCAGGAGGTTCTAGAAAGAGCCAGACGCACGTGCAGGCGACCTGCACTGACACCAGCAGCATTGCAATCATAACTTGGCTTTTTGGGCTTATAAATGGGGGTCTCTTTGCAGACCGACTTGCGCTGTCGAAGATTCGAGAAATGCGGTTCGTTTTGGTCAACAAAGACGCGTAGGTGATGGAAAACCCGAAGCCAACCCCGAAACGCCGGATAGCGCAGACAACCGGGCTGGGACGAGCCAAGATGATGAAGGTCATGAGATAGCAGACGAGGAAGCCAGAAAGCAGCATGAAGGACAATTCCCGTCCAGACGCCTTCACAATTGGGGTCTCCAGATTCCGGAAAAACGCCACCATGACGAACGCTGTGAGGACGCTTCCAAGGAGAGCCAGACCGACCGGCACCAGGGCATGGATGCTCGTCCACGAGATTACCTTCTCAACCAGTGGATAGCAGTCTTTGCGGTCCTGCGTCGGCCACCAGGTGGCGGGACAGGCAGCACAGGTGTACTCGTCCTTGACATACTCATTGTCTTCGCAGGTCGTGCATACCCAGCAGCAGGATTCACCTTGAGCCAAGTTCTGAAAAGGAGGAATTGTGGGATAGCACCACGTGACTGATGACATTGGCACTGACCTTGACCTCTCCGACGGCACAGGGGAGGCTGCACTGTGACATGGGGATGTCGTATGTCCCTCCCGTCCACATAATCGGGGGGCGGGAGCCAGTTTGGTCGAAGCTCAAACCTCCCGCCCAGTCACCGACTATCTCGTACTCGAAGCGACCTGACGACCGGTTGCGACGGTAGTTCATGATGTTGTATCGACCCAAACCATCGCCTTGTTTGTTGAACCCAACCACTCCGCCATATCCATCTGTGGAATACAGCAATATTGCTGTAAATCGTGGACATCACGGTGATTTATACTTATGGGTGATGCAATGCGGCGAGTTTCAATCTTATAAATAACAACGATATATAGTTTCGCGCAAAAGCATTTATTTAACGTTCCAAGCACCCGTTGTTACGAGGACGCCAAGGATTCGATGCTCCCCACGTGAAATTTTGAATTTGAGACCGTGCACGCGAAGTTGTTCAGATGAATGTCAAGCCAGGATTTGTTTGGTAGCTCCATCGTGGCAAAAGAGGTCGACACTCAACGGAGCCAATGTCCATAACCAAACAAACACGCACATCCAATGACTGAATATCACTATCTCGTCCCAAAGTATTTCCTCTTATAGTAATATTTTACTGTACTTGTGTCAATGCAATGTACTCTTTTACACAGATATTATACCCTTCCAATTGGAATGTCATTTTCGCCCAATGGCATCTAAATTCCTATAGATGTGCGCAGTCATAAATTGTCACTTTGTGAGCTCTGCCCACTCCCCTACTCCCGCCCTTGGATTATTGGAACTCAGCGATTGATGGCATATCTGTGTCTGGACAAACGGCGTCACTTCTCTGAGCTCTTTGAGAATTCTCCGCATGCATCATTCGAGCCGTCGACACGAGAGCAGCATCTCCATTGCGTCCTTTCTAAATACCTTTTTATGAAAAGGAGAAGTGAATGCCAGAATCGATACGATGAAGGGTGGGGGAGGGGCAGGGGGGGTGGCCGATTGATGCGGGGATCTGATATCCTTATCTGCCTCTTTCACACGGTCGCACGTCGGAGCCACGTCGCCTGATACGATCTGCAGCAACGTCCCCTTGATTAGCCGATCGTATTTACCTAATCACGCTGATCACCCCAGGATGCAAGCACATTTTGAGTGCGACCATCGTTTGGACTGACCACTGCATGCTGCTATTGAACTTCTTATTGGTTGATTGATTGATTGATTGATTGATTGATTGATTGATTGATTGATTGATTGATTGATTGATTGATTGATTGATTGATTGATTGATTGATTGATTGATTGATTGATTGATTGATTGAATTGATTGATTGATTGGCTATATTGCCTTGTTATTTGTGGTGAACCCACCGAGCAATTGACCTCTGCTATTTGAACCCCAGTAGATTGTCTTATAATATTGATGATCCTGCATCGCTGTTGCGTCATGCGCCCAATCAAAGCGAGGCAACCGGGTTCAGCCGTGGGTGCAAATCCACTCAATTAGCCTTAAATAACACGCGGTTATTTCTCTCCCATCTCTCCCCTGTCTCCCTATGCACTCCCTCTCCCTAACACCCACACCCCTTCTCCCCGCCGTGTCAGCCTGATTATGGCTCAGCATTAATCAAGCTTTACTGAGTCAATGAATCAATCCGAGATTTCTTTCCATGCTAAACTGGCAAAAACTGCTTGATTCATGAGTACACAGTTGAGCATCTGCAAGTCATGCAGTGGACAAACACAGACTTACGTAACTACCCTTATGTGCCATCCTCATTGATACACCGAGCACAGGTGTATGTTGATTATCGAGATGGACACTTCATTCACCACAGTTGTTGCTCGGATTAAGTGTTTGTTGCTCACTAGTCACTACAAATTTCCTTGTTAATACTTGCTTACAAATAGAACTGAATGTGACAAGTGTGTGCAAAGGTTAATTGTGGATCTGTGAAAAGTTCTACTCGTGGGGACGTGTTCCTTGCCTATCACGCACGAGGTCTATTGGCCACAGAAGAATGATGCACAAAACATGGGACTGTCTTCTCAAAGTGCAGGTGCACTAAGTGGGTTGGCACCTCGCGTTCGATTTGCGCTGTTAATCACAGGGCTCGGTGTCTGGGGATGATCTGCGCATTATGATTATGCAGCGGTGGTGCTCTCTGGTGTTCCCTACTAAAGGTAATCATGGTCTCCGAGGGCACACAGAAATATTTTGAAGTTGGGTTTCTACTCGAATGGCCCCATTTACCAACCAATTGATGACGTTGATTTGAGCAGCACGTCATTCAAATTATCAACCATACAAGTCAGCTTTCAATTTTTCTTACACAACGACGACCCATAGTATATAATAATCATGGGTGATGGTGTGAGTGATGTCTTCTGTGTGAGTGATGTCTTCAGGCCGGGGACCCTATACAATCCCGATTCTTTACCCAATTAAGCGGATGAACACAGATGTATGTATATCCGCTCTGGTAAAACAAAACACAATATAAGTAAGAGGCGCGCAATTGAGAAAAAAACTCCTCAGAGAAGTTGTAAGTGAATACTAACTTCCTTAAAAAGATCACGCTTGTAAATTTTCAAAAAAAAAAAAACACAAACAAAACAAAACAAAGCAATCTCTAGGGGGGTCACAGCCGGTACGAGACAGTCATATGGGAGCTACCAGGTAATAGACAGGTGTGTTATTCCTAGGGTCGCCCCTTCAACATGATTCTTGGATAGATCACGTGATCTCTAATCAGAGACACGGGGCGTGTCTAAGTGGGTTCTCTGCTATGATGACCAGGGTTGCTCTTCAGGAGAGCGTGCATATGGTGGGTGGCCCAACAATCTTCTTTGTTTAACGTCGCATTTTCGGGTTATTCAAGGTGGCCCGTTTGTGGTCTATGGAATCAATGTTAAACTATTACTAGTATGTCAACGATTGGCATGCGTGTAGCGTAAGATGTACACAGAGTGAGCTCCTGAGTTTAGTATGGGTTCATGTATTTATGTATTAGTATGATAGATTTTGGAGATCTGATTAAAGGTGACTCACCATCAAAAGAAACGTTGAGCAGGTACTGTTGGTAGAGAACTTCTCCGTCCACTCGGAGGTTGCGTATACACTCCTTCCTTCGCTTCCTCCCTCGCAGATCACCGCATTCCTTTGCGAACAGATTGTGCAGAGCATGAGCCAGGGCGTAGACGGCATCGAAGACGAACTGGATCTTGCTTTCTTGCTTGTAGATGGTTGGAGTGATGAGCTCCCGACCGCTGCAGATTGACGAGAATTTTAAAATCTTTGTTTCCGGGAAGTTGCACTTGTGCACGTTTTCCCAGTATTCGGTGAACCAGGGATTTCGTTTGTTCTTGTTTGGTCTAAGAGCTTTGAAATACCGATCGAATTCCTTGATCACGGAGGACTGTAGGTCGATTGTGAGTGCTCCATTTGCCATTTCGGAGTTGTGTTTGACTGGCATTTCCTCCTTACCCCAGCCGTCGCTGGCAATCCACACGAAGTGGCCCGTGACGTTGGCTCTCTTGGCGGCGCTCATCAACCCACTGGCGTCCTCCACCCTGAGAAAGAGTACGATGACCCTGGCCGTTGACTTCTCCAGAAGACGAGTGATGATGTAGTCAAAATCCGACTCCTGTGCCGTTTGAGCAATCTTCTCTGTGATAGCGACGCAGATATTCCGCGCTCTCGCTTCGTGTTGAAATGACTCGATCCCTAGTTCTCCGTAATCACCTTCGGATGCCACTGTACTGACGTACGTCCAGTTGAAGTGATGCACTATATCCGCCATTGCCTTCGCCTGGTAGTTATCGGGAGGCACTGTACGAGCGAAGTACTCGAAGCGAGTTTTGTCACTAAGCGCAGATGAGGTCGACGCGTAGCTCACTTGTGGGATCCTGAACAACCTGAGAAGGTTCGCCACCTGGATCGATACGCTACTGTAGGATCCCCCGACCACCCCGAGCACTGGTTGAGGGACATTGACTGGCTCGGCGGTTGAGTTATCTGCACAGGTGTACTTCCCTCCGTCCAGGGAACTCAGAGAGGCTCGGACGTACTCCAGAGATTGCTCCAGGGCGTAGACGTCCCGGGAACAGGTATCCATGATGTTGGCTCCGAGACGGACGCCGAATAGGAGGTCCTTATCGGCGTTGATCTTGTCGATGGTGAAGAGCATTGCTTCCAGTCGCTGCAGTCCCCTGTCCGGCTGGATCTCCCCGCACCTTGCACCGTCCTTCTTATGGACAGGGAAGAGACCTCCGATCATGACGTCACCAGGGATGACCGCTGCTTTGGGGATGCTCCTCGTGGGCTCTTTAGTGGTGTTAAAGCCAGAACTGACCAGCTTCAGGAGAGCCACAAGTGTGACCAAGTGAGTGGTCAGTAGCCATAAATGGACGGAGCGCATCATTGTGGTCAGCCAGTCATCGGTCAAAGGTCATGTCGTCCAATCTGCAAAATGAACTCATTTTGATCAATCGTCATTTAAATAGTTTGCACTCAAAGTGGGCATCAATATCCCGCTGCATTTGATGAGAATCAATCTGCCGGTCAATTGATCAATGAATCGATCAATCATCCAATTAGTAAATCCATCAACACCCATCCTAATAAACGGTTATGGTTGTATTTAAGTTTCATATTTTTGTCAATGTAGGTACCGGGTTGTGCAGTTATTTAGAGACTAAAGTTGAAGCCACCACAAAGTAATATTGTGCTAACATTATCAGTTTTTTTTTGTAGTCAGTCATGTGGAACAACCGTTTACAAAGAGACCTATTTGATTGAACTCTGCGTACAGCAAATTTATCGAGAAATGGCGAAAAGGTAAACAGTAGATGCCCCCAGGAGCACTGCTCTGATTGACTGAATTAGGTAGGTGTAACCGGTAAATCTCCTTCATCGCACGTCTTAACACTGCACCACCGTGTGTGTGTTGATACTTCATGGTTTAAGGTCATTGGTTCCAGAATGAACTATTAATTTTATGCAAGCATCGCTCGCTCCTAAGGCTTTGAGTCGCTCGAAGAAACATATACATGCAGAACTCCCGACGATTGCATACTCGCATTAAATAAAATTAAATTAAAAATTCTTTAGACAACTAATAAGCTAAGCACAGAATTGTGAATTCTGTGAAAATTGATAAAATTAATTTTCGGTGTCTGCATGATTGCTGAATATAGTGAAATTAAAGATAGATCAATTGTTGAACACACGTCCAGAGGGTCTGCCAATTAATTAAATGGTTTGTATTATTCACTTGTAGAAAGAATTAATTATAAATTGTGAATTGTGACGAATTATGTTTTGCTTCCCTATGTCTTGAGTCTATGGATGTTATTGTTTGGTCTGTTACTATGGCAACGGTCTCAGCGTTTAAATAGCATCAGTGTGTCGCGCGCAAAAATATCATACTATTTATATAATTTAAATTTCTTTCGTTCAATTTCTGGTCGTAATTGATAACAGGAAGACAGGAAGTGAATAAAACAGGAAGTCGATATCGGTGTATACGTGCTGAAGCAGCATTTAGTCACACGTTCGTGTTTAAAGCGTACGTCAATTGTGCGAACATAGATCGAGTAAGAAAGTGGAAGTAATTTAGACGATTTTGCATTCGTGAATATTCATGCAAGCTTTGGTAATGATGATCACTGTTACTAAATTAACCCTCACTGGATAATAATCGACACCTCGTACAGGTGTCAATACTGCCAGTCGTGTAACAATGCTGCATTAGTCCGAGTGCAGAAAAAAAAAAACATATTTTTAGCTCAATGACGTCATAGCGTCCATGTCACCTGGGTGTCAATGTCATTGTTATAGTAATGAACGATTCATCTGTCATTCATCATACGTTTCTTTAGTTAGTTGATTAGAGTAATTCATTCGTCTTGTCAATATACATCCTGATCACCTGATCTGACGTTCTCTTTATAAAGTCATTTGTTGATCCTTAAAATTCAGTCCTCATCTACCAATCGTCTTATGCCTTACTTCAACAGTCATTTCGGCCCCTTGTGGCCTATTTTGAATCCTGGTTGAACCACCTGATATGGCCAAATCAACGCTGGATTAAGGCTATAGGCTACAGTAGTAGGCTTCGCAGATGTGTAATCGACACGTGTACGACGTGTAACATTGTATTCATAAATGCAATCTAAACCAGCTACCTAAATTGTTATGCAACAGTTACGGAGAATGGTGACCTGTGCGTAAACCCTATTAATACCCAGTGTCCAGGTAGCACATCTCGTTAATATGGGCATTAAACACTCCACTAACCCTCCAAGTTTACGTGTGCCAGTATAGCTCATTCAGCCGCTTGATATCCAAATATTATATCAAGCGTTATTTTCTTCAGTCACAATCATCCAGATTTATACGGCGGTCAGTTTTTTTTTCTTTTTCAGAATGCCTTGCATACAATTAATGTTTGCATGAATAATTAATATAGCTTTAAATTAATTAAGTCTCGATTACCCATAGCATGAGCTCACTCACAATACTTTCTCTTGAGTCCAGCTCTTTGTCCATGAATGACATAACTGGAAGTCTGAATGTAAAAAAGGAATGCACTTTGTTAGCCTTAATATACTTGTTATCCAGAAAACACTTGGTGATCAAAAGAATCTGGCAGGGATATTTGCCGGGAACTTTAGAACCATTTCGAGTTGATTAAGTTCAAGGATATATTTGTCCAATTGCTCTGAGTTGTGTATGTACACAATGTACAAAAATGAACGCCAATGGTCAATACGTGACACACTAATTATTATATAATAACACCGGCCATTGCATACCTGCAACAACGGTTGCTTTCCATCAATGTCCAATTCAGTCTTTCCTCGTTGAGCCAGAAGGTTCTTTCAGAGAGAACCTCGTGTTCATCCTCCGGAATAATGGTGCATAGTGCACGGCTCCCATTACAACTCATTAACCTCTTAACGAGTGACTCACAAGGTGCACGTATAGATTCTGGGAGCATGCATAATTAAGGGATAAGTCACAGGAAGGAGGTGATTATGCTAGGACTGATAATGTTCTAGTGAATGTGGGGCCAAATAACCGACGAGACGAAGCCGAGTTCGGTTATTTGACTCCACATTCGATCACGAAAATTTTCACATCACGCAAATTTTAGAGTTTTTGTTTTTAACATGGAGTAGATAAGACTACTTTTGGTCCACTCTGTATAACAAGGTTGTCGTCATAATTATTTTATCACCAACTTCATTATGCGCCATCATAACTGAGTAGTCCATGTTTGGCCTGTTCCGGCAGAAGCAGAGCTGGATTTCGTGAATGCTGAAACTTTACACCGTTTACATTTTGATTTACTCGAATCAATACATGACATCTGTAAAATTCGGATAAATCATTATACGCGGTAATATTTGGTTTTTGAACTCCGTTAAACCTTAAAAATCGAGAAATATACGCACTTGTCAGACCCTCGACTTGATGACCTCTGACCTTTTGAGTCAAGCAGACATGACAAGATTTTACTTATCACGATGTTCATCCCCCACTTCGTACATTTATTGCATATTTTCACAACATATAAATTAAAGCCTAAAGTTTCTCTGACATTTGGTATTAACACCAAATTCTGGTGGTGGTACGCCTAATTGCCGACTGAAAATCAAGGCGACGCCATCGTGCAGACGATCTTTGCGCTACTCTTCCGAATGGCTTATTTTAACGCTTAATTATGTGATCACAACGTCCAATGAGCGGAGGCGTTATGAAAATGCATTTTGAGACTTTAACATTATGTGAATGGCGAGATGTGATCTACGCTATTTGTTTATTTATACGCGTTATTTATGCAGGAATAAATCACTCAAATACACAAGGCTGATTGGCTGACAGACTCACTGAGTGGTATAATGAGTATTAATGGCGTATTATTACACGTTGTATGTCCAGGCGCGTGAAAAGTATGATTATGTGAGAATAATTAGCCTGATTGCTTTACGTCATAACACCTATGTATACCTGTACGCTTCATCATTAAAGGATCTGAATTCCCCTTACACTTGAATATTATGGCGTCCACGTGAGGCAGGACACATCTGTCTGTGTGACGTAATATTAAATTTGTTTATTATTGTTGCCATGGCAACACATTGACATCGCAATTCGAATCCCCCTTTCCAGTTGTTAGCTAGTCCAGTAAAAGCCCCAATAATATCACCCAAAAGCATCCTAAGATGCCTCGCCAATTTGCTACAATCATCATCTGTAGTTTTCCTCTCCTGCCATCGAGTCCGACTGCTTTCCATGTCGTCATTATAAGTGTTGTTAGATACCAGAGAGGGATAAAAGTGTGCTCCGAGTTGCTTCCTCTATGAAGAAGGTTTTAGTGCCTCCGTGTTTCTTGTGAGTAGCCTAGAGGCAGAACATGGAGTTGCCTCTAGACTCGTAGTAATGTGCAAGTCCTGTTTTCACCCCCCCCCCTCCCCGCCCAATGTTTTATTTGTGTCGTTGCATAACCGTTCGCGCCTGTCAAATGTGTCAATCATGTCTGTCGATACCACGTGAGATCACAGACAGCGACGCATTTTGGAGAGAAAAAAATACAGGAGAAAGAAAATAGAAAAGCTTAAATAATTATTATATCTCATTTTTCTAGAGGTAGCTTCGGTCCATTTTATTTAGCATTCCAATGTTGTTTGTTTTCTACGCTATCTAATAATCTGCATGGTTTCATTCGAATCAAGCATATAGTATCATTAGCTAACACACTGTCTATTTATCTTATCTAATATCTACTATTGCAACTCCTACTATTAATATATTTTAAAGACCCCTGGACGACCTCGACAAATGAAGTCAGTGGTGCATCTTGCAGATATATGAGCAACGTGTAAAGAAGTGAAAAAAAGTGACATGCACACGCTGCGCTAATGGCAGAGGCACCACCTGAGTGATATTGACAAATAAGTGAGGTTTTATCGACCCTGGATGCTGCTTTGGGCGAAATATGGCACCGAAGACAGCTCGGTGTCTTGGCAAAGGAACCGCTTTCAAATGAGGCGAGAAGCGAGCCCTTCGCCGGATTAGCCGAATGATGTTCATGGTTGCCTCGTCAAAGCCAGCCTCCACAAAGAGAGTGTTTGTGTTGGGATCAGAGGCGCTGAGATGGACAAACATTCAGGCGGCAATCTCACCATTGATGTCAGAAATTGCTTTACTAGCTGAGCACCTCTGATGAATTTTAAACGCTGGCAAAATGAACGCCCGGAGGATGCTACATGGATTGGATGAGATGGACACTTGGAAGGGAGACCAGAAAAGGTGTCTATTTCATTTCATGGCCTGAGGGCCACGACATCGACGCGATGGACACTGATGACATCTGAGGTAATGAACACCACTGTCGTGTCAGTGGTCAACATGAAGATGTGCTGCTTAACCTGGCAAATATGATCTAATTAGATCAACTGCAGGGGAAAGCCCCACCCGTCGGTAAGACCATTACAGACGCTGATGACATCCAGAAACTTAGAATGAACCTTCCTCATTAAGACTGATTAACTTCCGTCTTGTAATGACCGTGTAGGGAGGAGCTTCGTTGTTCGTGCTGGGAAGGACAACGTCCGGTGTCCCTCATGAAAACTTGATTTATTCGACTTTATTATTACTATAACCAAATTATATAAGCATTCGGATATCCATTTATTGTTGCTCTCTATACCCCACATAATTATTCTCCCACCAATTTTCATGTATTCAACTGAGAGCATAATTATAATATCCATAATTACATTAATGCTTAAGTTCTATTGCGTGTAGTAACAGCGCCAGACATACTAAAGACTCTCTATCATGCATGTTCACCTGTTCAGCTATCAAGACCTGCAACTCTGGCACAATGCACAAAAGACTTTGAATGCATCCTTAGAAGTCGTAATTCTCGAGCAGTCTGAGATACATTCGGAGATACATCCGGGGCTTCGTGGCCCACTTCAGCTCCAAACATCACTCACAAGCATATGCTTGTAGACAATAAGGATTCCCCTCAGAGAACAATAAGGAAACCCTCCATGACGTCATAAGTGGTGACAATCGAGGCCACTGTCTCAATGACTGACTCCCTGACAAAATGATTGATTGATTAAAGAGATCATTGGTCGATGGTGGGGGCAATCATTTTTGCTTCTCTAATAGTCGGTCGTTTGTCAGACATTGCCCTTCTCAGCACCACTGCTGACGGGACATGGAGGGCGAAACAGATCGATACAAGATCAAGCGACGATCGATGCAATTTTGCAACTTTCGCAATCTGAGCTAGGAATCACAGTAACTTTCGGTCGGGTGCACATCGTTAGAGCTTTATTGGTTGAGCAATTGGCTCTTGGAGAATGAGATGAATTTGTCAGCGGGCTCAGAACCCGTGTTCAGGTCGACATTCAGCGGGGGACATCGATTCGTTCGTTTTGTTTTCGCTCTGCTGAGTATTTCGCACGGATTTCAGCAAAAGTTCTCGGTTTCATAGTTCCCTGTTGATTGTGATTCCGATGGTTAGCTTCAGTGCAACCGAGAAACTTTAGAAGTCCTGCTTCACACATTGTATCTGACCTTCAATCCTTTTGTATTCTGGAGATCTAAGCAAATCCAGGGTCGAAATTAATACGAGCTCTGCTGTTTCAAAGCAGCGTGTAAAGCGAGTGACAAGATCAACACATTCAGAACAGCACTGCCCAAATAGAATCTCTGCGTATATATAACATCACATTCTTCTATATTCAATATCATGTCAACAAACAATCTGATGATCAAATACATCAGGTACTCAAAAAACGAAAGCACATCTTGCATATGTTTATTGTTATATACTATGTATTATAATGTATCATAATTGCTTCTGTACTTCATAAGAGGGGCATTTAGTCACTATTGAGTCACTAATAGCTGAACATATGCAGCAAAGCAAGGCATTGATGTTAATTCAAGTTGACTTAAAGAGGACCTCTGATTGTTTTGAATTAGATGATAGAGAATGCACCCCAAACGACAAATACGCCTTTTGACTGATATATATTATAGACAATACGCTCGCTGAGGGCTAAGTCCTAGATACATTGAATTTGAGTGGTTTAAAATTTCGCTTTTGATTTCAGACGTGATCAAAGGGAATTCTATTGGTAACAATGGGAGCCGTCGAGTTAGCAGATTTTTTAGCAGTTTTCATAAAAAAAATCTCGCTCTCATCTCGTTTCAAGCTAATCTGCCTGAGCAGCAAATTCGTATTTTAATTTGCCTTGAATATCATTCACAGCTGACCAAATTTCTCAAAAATGGTCTATCGTCACTCACAAAATCCCATAAAATCGATCTAAAAAGGTTTCGAAATGAATAGTGATCCTCTTTAATTCCATGTCATGCATTCATTTTCGCCACTTGACATCCATCACCTGAAAAAAAAAATAATGCTCTACATCCTGCTCATAACTCCCTTGTTTAGTTCATCAAACGGTGCGCATATATATACCAGCATTGTCCTGACGCTGGATTCAGCGTAAATTACACCTGCCCGTTGACACCAGGGTGAGTTTCAAGTAAGTACTTAATCTTACCTGTGATCAAAGTCCCCTGAATGCTAGAGAGCTTCATGAAAGAATAATATCTGATGCACAATAATTATAGACAATTACAAACCAAGTATGACCCCTATTCTACTTGGAAATCAGGCAGTTGTTTACGCCGCTGTGACGTCATGACGTGGACATCAAAGGTACATGGTTGCTAGGCAACAGTACCTTTGTTCTTATTTTCATTGCTTGGAAAAAGCTCGAATTGGCTGAGTTCTGCTTCTCGGGCCGGAGTTCGATTTGCGCGCAAGAAGTTGGAGAACAAACGCGATTGGCTCAGCTCGGTGTTCTTTTAGGCTTTGATCAGGATCTCTGCCTACGAATCCCAAGCCTATTTCACCTTTATCAGCCGCGAGTCACGAGAGGGAAGTCTCACGGCATGCGGCTAAAAATGGAGAAGAAAAAGTTGCATGATTTTACGGAGAGTCCGAGTGTGGCTCCTTCTCCTACGAGATACACTCCGGAGTGACACCCATCAGAATACATTTGAACCACGCGTATTGCTATAAATGGACATCTCGGGTGTCTTGAATTGTAGATTACGCGGAGGAAGTTCACTTGTCATCTTCGTCGTTGTATGAAATTGATATAATAAAAGTAGTGCGTATAAGTACGAATCTCCTGCGTTTAGACTAAAGAGTTAGTTTGTCAGCCAAACAGGGCAACGCCAGAGGACACGCAGATCAATCCAAGAAACAAGGAAGACAGCAGTCCCCAGGAAGGAAATGACTCAACAATCGTGCGGCCCTGACTTCGTTTGATGAGAAGAGAAGGCCTGGAAAGGGATTGTTGGGAGAGGAAGTAAAGCTCTTAATTGCAAACCACAGAACGAAATTGCGCCGCTAAAACTATACCCGAGGAGACGAATCAGCACAAGCGCATTTTAGGTCACGTGGCCACAGAGTATGGTTAACCAACAGAATCAGTGTGCAAGCAATACAATCAGAGGATATCTCTGTTGAGATCTGAGTATTGTTGCGACGCTCCTCCCTCTCCTATCTTGACCCCTGTGACCTGGTAGATTGATACGGTATCTAAGAGGCGTACTTGTCCTCTCGCAGTGCCTGTGACCCTTTGACCTCTTGCTCTAAGCCCCAATAACTGAGGGTGGGGAGGTGGCTGCCCTCTAAGGGGGTCGAGGGGCTCGCTCCCCCATTCACAGGTTTCCCTTCAACCAAAGCAGTTTCCATCCCGCGAGTATTTCACCGTCGCCCAATGCATCCGCGATGAAGTTGATGTCAAGGAGATTTTGATAGCTTCTGTTCAGTTTGCTAATAGTGAGAATTTATCGAGTTGAATAGAAATACAATATGTTGTTTATATTGCGCAATACGTGGATCTCTATTATGTGTATTATTATTGATAACCATGGATACCGATATACCTCTGAACAATAGTGATCATAATGTTTATATGTGCGACATTTGGGATAGATATGACATTTTTTCTCATATGCCGACCCAACTCAATGATTCTCGGCCATACTTATCCAGTCGATCAATTTGTGTAAATACAGAAAAACAAGGTTCCATTTAGATCCACAGACGCCTAATCAACGCAAAAGGTAGACGGCCTATTCCACTATGGATAAGAGGAATATTGACCTCCTCACTTCATAAGAAGGGATCCAGGATGTGGACGAGGGATCCGTTCAGATGATGGAGTCTATTTTTATGGGAGAGGACCCCCTTCTGTGTTCGCTGATTGCTGGCCACTACACGCGAAAGGAACCCACTCCTTCAGTCGATGTCAACACTGGCTTCCCATACTCTTGAGCGATAATACAGGGTTTAGTCCACGCGTGTCTGGGGATGAGAGTTATGACCAGAAAGGTAATCCAAATAGCGTCTAAATAATAGGTATTTAGTGCTGTGTGTTAATCGGATAATTCGCTGATCTGCCTGCAAATTGGCTGCATGGCGTAATCAATCGTAGGAGACAAGTTCCGTGCAAATGATTGATCACATGATAGAGACACGCAGAGGTAGTTACACCTGGAACTGATAACGATTGCTTGCTTTGATCGTTACATAACAGGTATAAGCTTCACGCTACATGTATCGAATCATCAAAATATTATATCTCCTTATTATTGATCATGTCCACTTTGTGAATGACGAAGTATGGTACTTCGGTTTCACTACATCCAAGTGATGTGTGTGCATGTACCTGAGATGGTGTGCGGCTGTGTGTGTGAGTCGTGTGCACCCTTGGTTGTGTACTCTTTCACATGTGTGTCTCACGAGGAGTTAAGAGGATGCTTTGCTGGAGAAGTGAAGAAGGCTTTCAGCTCAAATCGATTTCCAATAGCAGAACATAACTATCGTTCAACGACCTCGGGTTACTCAACCAGGGATTAAATAGGGGAACATAAGAGAGAGAGAGAGAGAGAGGGGGGGAGGACTTCCACGGAAGAGGTCGTCTGGGAGGGCGAGGTAGATCAAAAATGTTGCATTCCAAATGCTACCGATGTGTACACAACCAACACCAATAGTACTTGATTTAACTATGTTTTTATGACTGATTTCAATTGGATTTGGGTTCATTGAAAATGCCTTACGATATGTTCTGTGCCTTACGAGGCTTATATGCTATTCGGTTAAAAAGAAAAAGAAAAAAAAAAACACCTCAATAATAATAAGTCATTGCTTGCATCAACTGCAATAATTATTTTCTTTTCTAATCATTCGATCAAATAAATAATTATATAGCATTGTAAGATTCACTATTCAGTGTATTGTTTTAATGTATATTACATGGAAACATTAAACTGATACAGGCATGAGGTTAAAAGCATTAAGCTTGACGCGTAAAAAATATATCCGGCAGATAATAATAAGAAAATCATGGTCATAAAGAAAAAATACATAAGAAAAATGATTTGGAAAGCAAATTAGAATCCAATATTAAGACAAATACCGAAGTTGCCCAAATGCCGTACCTCTAATAATAACACAGTCCAATATAAAATAATGCAAATCAGAATAATGAAAATGGATACGCAAAGGAAAGGGGGAGGTTGAAGAGGTTGAACACGACTAGTCAAGTTATCCGAGGAGAATCATTGTTTGTAGTTGCATCAATGAACCGCAAACACAGAACCATAGATGACTAAAGATCAAGAGATTTCGTAAGGATTTATTGGCTGCCAACGGTTGTTCAGCTGCTTGTGCGATCATGTAGGGCTGGTCTTGAGCTAGTATGGACCGAATCCACCTGAGTTACTCAAGAGTATGTTTTGTAGATCAATGAGATCTTGGGTGAAAACAATTGGTTCGATATTCTACCGATGGCTAATAATGTTAGCAAATCTCATCGGATATAAATATTGGATTGACAACCTATATTGGGCGATCGACGCGCTGGCTTTTGAGAACCAGTCGAGCTGAGGGTGGAATATTACTCAGAGCAAATCGGGATTAGCTCTGTTATGAGCAGCCAGAGCGGTCAATAGTCCACTTTTGAGTGATTCAGCTGAGATATTTGTTGCCTACTTTTTACTGCCCATCGACGAGCCTAATGAACAATTCACGAGGAAGACGCGACCAGACTCCTCCACCTCCTGCGCCGTCTCCTGAAATATTCACCCTCCCTGGATCAGTAGACACCCTACCTCCACCACTTCTTGCCGGATACGTACATTCCGGATCCGGATCTCCGATCCAGGGTTTACCTCCGACGTACGAACAAGCACTGGGTCACGACACTATTGAGCGGAACCAGTTTGATCGACCAGGATTCTACTTTCATCCGGATCCGTCAGGAGGAATAATTCCGCTGGAGACTGAAGGGACTACTCCCCGGAATACTCGACCGGATATGGAACAAGAAGAGCGAGAGATCTGTCTGCAATTAATGTTGCCCCCGATGCACATGAGCATGGCCGTCACGTGTGCTGTGATCAATTTCATCCTTCCAGGCGTAGGTAGGTTATCTTGTTTAAATACACGCTTTCAACCACATAAGTTCAATATTCAGTAACGTGCTTTTGGAAATTGTCGATTACGTTTCAGGGACGATGTTAGCAGCGTTTTGTTTGTGCTGCTGTACACCAAGTAGTTCGATATGGACAGGCAAACGCAAGGTTCAAGCGTGCTGCATCAACCTGAGCATCGGGTTTTGTCAGCTCATCCTGACGCCCCTCCTCCTGATCGGCTGGATGTGGAGCGTCCTGTGGGGTTTAGCCTTCATGGGCATCTCCAGTAAGTACTCTTTATGATGACGTCATCCGTGTCTTAAGATATTTCACACAGACACTGAATACCACGCTCCCAAGCCCCCGTCCAACGCCACGACACCTCGACGTCGTCGTCGGCTGTCAAGGAGGAGAAGCTCATGTATCCACCTACAAAACCAAGAACCTTACCGTCACAGGAGGAGATCCAGTCAGAGGTTGTCCCAGGCTGACCTCCCTCTTGTTCCTCCTCCCAGTCCCCCTTCGCTCAGGGAAACAGTTTCCCGGAATTCCTGTGACATCATTTCTATACAAGAGGCTTATAATTCGAACCAATGTAGCGGTCACCTGACCCTTGCTGCACCTCCTCCTTAAAACAGACACAGGACTAAGCTGACGACTGAGATGAGGAAAGTCTGACGTCATAAACCCGCCAAGAGAACTCATCACTACTCGTACAATAGACCGGCTCATGGACATTTATTACTTTAAATTGATGCCTTATATCTTCCATGATAAGAAAATGTCTCCCTTTTTGCATTTCTGTTCCTGTTACTACAAATGTCTTTCAATAATATAAATAATTATGTGCATTTATTACAGAATATTTTGTTATATGTTTTGTTATAATATTATAAGCACGGTATTAAGAGTTTATTGGCGTTCAATCTCCGGGGTTCTCGTGATTGTGCAGACAATGTCGATTACTCTTTTTATGTGTTTGGGGCTGACAAATATGGACTAAAGTCTCGGCAAAAAAAAAGATCCATTCTGAGACTGTTTAATCCCATCGACACCGGATTGAAAATAGTCTTCTGAAGTTCCCTTTGTTAGATCTTGGAGCAGTGAAACTTCTTTAACTTTGGCGATTTGGATTGAAGCCCCACATTAACTGAAGCCCGAAATCACGATGTCACCGCTCAAACAGCAGTCAGCAATATGGCTCAATGTCGCAGCTATTTCGAAGCCACTTCGACGTTAAATCTCCCTTTTTAGCCACCCACTTATAGGAAAGGGATCTGGGCAAGTAATCCTCCCTCGCACCACCCTCAACACGGCAACGAAAAGGGACAAGAGTGATTTGCATTAAATCACGCGCAAGTGCTATTCCTCTTCCGTTGCAACTAAGACTGCTAAGCAGCCAACAACAACAACAATAACATGGCTGAAAGAACAACAATAGACAACATCAACAAGGACAGGAGCTGTCATTTAAATAATAGAGATTTCGAATCGCGAATCAATACTTGTAGTGAAGCACTTGATTAGGCTTAGGATTGAAGATCAATGATTTAAGGCTGTAAGACGCGGATCAAAGAAACAGATGAAAGGACAACGCGTGCGGAGGCAATCTGAGCCCTGACTATCAAGGTATCTTCGTTGTACATTGCTGAATAAACATGACATCAGGTGAGCTCGCTGATTTGCTCATCTTCATAAGGATGGCCTATGGGCCATACTTATGCAGCTCGTCCAATGATGTCTTGTACTCTCACATAGGGGGTCTGTCGGTCTGTATATCGAAGCATTGATTCATTTCTTTGTCAACCTCAGTCAGGTATCAATCCATTTCGACGCCCTGTATATATACACACACATCACTGATGAGACATCTTACATGCGTGCTAATTCATGTATAATCTCAGATATTGCATTTCATTACATAATGTACAAAGTTCATACCTCATACATGCATACCGTGCGCCCATTCCACTCACTCTCTTTTCAGTGTTCCCTTTCTTTCTCCCTTCATATCCAAAGCACCACCCCCCCCCCCCCACCTTCACCTAAAATCACATCAAAGCCACTATACACGAAGGAAGGTATGTTTTCCTGGTGTGTATGTATGCGGGTGATATATTATATTCATCAGATCACACGAAGCTTTGTTAACGGTGTAAGTATATAAATACTCAGCTCCACCAGGTATACGTCGACACCCAAGTGTGCTCCGAGCCACGGGAGTCGCTTTGATTCTTCGTTGAATCTTCAAGAAGACAAAGTCTAACACACATTCTGCTTATGATCGACTTGATTAAAGGCTCTCCGAATATTTTAAAATGCGTTGAACTATTTCCTATGGAAACAATGAAACCGAAAGCGTTATTTACTGAGTGGGAGTATCACTCCGCTTGTAATAAAAAGTAGTTCCGAACGCATAATTATATTAACATGTATTACATTGCGATAATTATATTCTCAAAATTATGCTCGAGCAAACATTCGATAAAACATCCAGAGGCGGAGACAATTCATGAGCTTCCGACTCCATTGTTTAACTTTACACTTCCGTTTATACAATCGGTAAAATCGAATTTTCGATCTCATGAATATTCATTACGACCGATATCCGCACCTCAGTTACGTTAAACCTCTCCTCAAATTACACACTGCTCAGAAATGACTCTTGTTACTAGTATGCGGTGTGTATCGAATCGCACACTCATAGGATACAATTTCGAGCTGAGTCAAGCTGAGTTTGACGAAATGGACAGTGACGACGAAATGAACACTGTGAAAAATTCAAACAGAGATGAACAACAAACAACAAAAGAGAAAAGTTTTAAAAATAAAATATTAAACTGTGTTAAAAGGTGTTGCAACAAGAAGAACGCCTTAAATCAATTTCATATACCGACTCTTGCTGCTACACTAAGACTTGTTCCATTACGATTACAACATACAATTAGATGTCAATCGCGATGTATCATTCACTCTCGTCCTCTCCCATCGGCGAGGAAGATGTTGAAATTGATATTGCGTTTATGGGGGCATGCAATGAACGCGCATGTACAACAATCTTGATATTAATACATGTTATAATTTATGATCATTATTCCATATTGATAATGCTTACCAATTTCTCAATCAAATGATTGCGTAACAAGCGATGATCTCATAGCACGATCTGCATTACACTGTCCAATCAATTTGTCAAATTGATTCCAAAAGAAGTAACTCAAGCTGCTTGGTAACATGATGACTAACTGGCCCCATTGACGCATGCGCACGAAAAGCCATGATTCTACGAGACGCAACTTTGTAATTGAAGTTTCAAGAGAATCATGTGTGAACCAACTTACTAGGTTTTACGATAAATTCTGCATTA
Source organism: Capitella teleta (assembly GCA_000328365.1). NCBI lineage: Eukaryota > Metazoa > Annelida > Polychaeta > Capitellidae > Capitella > Capitella teleta. The sequence continues at coordinate 317,482 of KB312171.1, read as the reverse complement.
TTGTGAGAATCGATATATTATATATAACTTGGGTCTGCAAACTGGATGATTCTCGTTCTCATCGCCTCAAGGGTGCGTCAAAAAGAGCGCAACGTGTCTGAACAGAAGGATCTAATCGAGAAGAGGTCTCAGGTGAATTTCACTAAGCCTTCTTTAAGTTGATTAACGATTGATTAATTGATACGAAATCCAAAACATTGATGCGTTTTGATTCCCGTAATTGTAGGTTATTCAGAGTCCTAGCATATAATATAATTTCTTATCTGAAAATATTTATGAAATCGGGATATCATCATCATACGCCTAATGAGCCGCCCAGGTAATTAAGCTTATGACTCGTATAACTCTTATAATAATTGATTTTGTGCTGGTAGAACTGATAGTTGCAAAAAGCGAAAAAACAAAAACAAACAAACAAACAAAAAACAATGATCTCTGCAAGGAGATCGACAGAATGAAAATGGTCGACATGATGAATTTTCCGGGAAACATATGATTGCGTGATTGAACTCAATTCCCTAATCCAAATAATAGTTATTATATCCCACTGACTGGCATGCGCATTTTGATAAAACCTCATCCTATTCATATCATTTTCGTTACATTAAAAAAATAAGGGGAGACGTGTGATGTCTCTGCAGTGGTAATTGGTATCACATGACTATTAATCAGTTTCAACCATTTATATATTTTTTTATTTACTTATTAAAATTCATGGCACAAAAATACCAACATCGAATTTTAAAAGGCAATGCCTTTAAAATTATCCACATCAAAAGAAAAACGACAGTAAGATTAAATGAACCAAATAAATGGATAAAAATCAGACGAACACCGGATTCAATCTCGTTCATGTTCAACAAAAGTCATGAATTCTGCATTTTATTAAAGATAACTACGATAACTGTAGATTTCACATAAATTTTATCATTGAATTCCTTTCAACTTACTTAATAAACTCCCCAATCAGCGACACTGAAATACTAAATACCACTTCCCAGTAGGGGACAGAGAACATATTCAAAACCACTATTATAAATCAGTAAACTATATGCTTCTGGCATAGCGAGGCAATAGTATTGGTAAATATGACCATGCAGGCGTTACAATCATGTCAATTGCGTGCCCAATTTATTATTCCTCGTTATTTTTTGTTTGTCCTTATTAGAAAGTGTTCGACGGATATCAAATTTCAAATTGACCAGAATGAAGCGAACATCAAGTGTTCAATAATGCACAATATCATAATGGGATATACTGTGCCATATGGAAAAAGGATGATATGGCATGCTAATTGAACAGGAGCATAGTGAACCGAATCAGTTGTACAACAATTGTGATTTCAACGGATTGATTTTATAATGGGTTAATTTTGCAAAGCTATAATTATGAAGGCATATCATGCAACGAATTTTTGCACGGAATAGTATAATAATCACTGATGTAATACACTGATAATCGATAGTCAATTACATGCAGTCTATTGTTTTATATTACACAAACCACGTGCGACAATCTCAGTTATGACATCACCATGCAGGGTAATAAATTCAACACCCAGAAATTACCCCAAATGACAAATCAAATCAAGAACACCTTGGTGATGAAACCTACCTGTATTCGACAGCATATCCCACTCCCTCTTTTGCTCCTCTTTCTTCCAACTTCTCCGCCGACTGATGCGCAGATGTGCAGCAGGATGGTCGACCACTGAGCAACTGAGATGAGCGTCGCGCCAACGACTCCCTTATCACGTGACGCCAGAGACGCTGTCCGTAGGTGCCGGCGCCTAATCAGAACAGGGTAATCTGCTGGGGGAGGGGAGGGGGGTCTTCTGGAGATGTCGATATTCCCCGTGCTCTTTGCCATTGACAGAGTCGCTCAATGGTGTTTAATCATCTCGCCATGCCTCACACACCGGTCTGCTTGGCCGTCTTGTTTGCTTGCAATCAATGGACAAATCGGTGTTGTGCGGGTGCAGAGGATTCCGCTGACGAGGTGCAGTAATCAAGTGGCTATGTGTTGATCATAATTATGCCGTTATTGTTGATGCCTCGAGTGAGTTCGGAAATTCGGGTCATTTGTTTGGATTAACCACACTAGCTCTGACTCGTCCACGAAATAATTAGCTGTCAAGTATTCCAGATGTCGACAACCAAAAGCTGGACATGCAGTATGCCAGCTAAGATTACGCAATTGAGCAACACTTGGCAGATTGGCGAACAAGCAGACTCACAGGATATAGTTCATTGAGTGTCAATTTCATCAAGATGAATGAGTGCTGGCTGCTAAAGAACGCATCCGCTTCTCTGTCAGCCCAATTGGTTGAATACAATATTTGTAATATTATATGATTACATTCAATCGTAAGAAGTACGCGATCACGTTTTGATCCTAGAAGGCAGTTGAAATTTCTTTGATCAGTAGAATCGTACTCAATCTATGATATTTGGAGCATTCAATGATTGAGTTGCGGTCAGCTGTCTGTGAAGGTCTTTGATCTCTTGTCTCCTTAATTTTGCCTGCAGATATCTGGAAATTGCTTCTCGTGAGAGTGAGAGTCCCATATACTTATTGAGACACGTTTTCTTTTGGCATTATTATTTCCCATCGCGTAACCAATTATTCGCACTGGCCGTGGACAGGGAAGAAACATCCAGGGAAAACAAGCCCAATGAATCCCCCATTCGCGTTGCTATAGTTACGTGGACAAGGGAGTATATGGCGTGCAAAAGCAGGTGACAAGCTACAGGTTCGATTTCAAGTTCAATACCATCAACATTGTGAATCACATAGGTTTCTGAGAGAGGATAATCTGCTGAACTTCAGTTTATGTAATCGGCGGATTCAACATTCAATAGCTCATCATCTGTAATGTACTGACCTTCAGTTTATATAATCGGCGGATTCAACATTCAATAGCTCATCATCTGTAATGTACTGAACTTCAGCTTATATAATCGGCGGATTCAACGTTCAATAGCTCATCATCTGTAATGTACTGACCATCAGTTTATATAATCGGCGGATTCAACATTCAATAGCTCATCATCTGTAATGTACTGGACTTCAGTTTATATAATCGGCGGATTCGACATTCAATAGCTCATCATCTGTAATGTACTGAACCTCAGTTTATATAATCGGCGGATTCAACATTCAATAGCTCATCATCTGTAATGTACTGAACTTCAGCTTATGTAATCGGTGAATTCAGCATTCAATAGCTCATCATCTCTAGAGAATCTGTGCTTTAAGGTCAACACAAGTTAAAAAATGAAATTTAGGCCTTGTTTTAGTCGATCCAAACGTCTTTTGATAAGTTATTAACCCTATAACTCACGACATTAATGATTTGTCATCATTTTCCGACTTGCATGAGGCGACGAAGCAGAATCGTTTGTGTTGATTCGTTACCATAGCAACTGTTTTTGGCGCGGGCTGCTTTGCGCAGCTCTTCCAGCGGCAAATGTGTGAACCAAACAGATTTGGTGGGAGAATTAGAAGGACTGAATATGCGTTGTTCGTGACTCATTTATACCATGTAAGCGATATCAGGTAAATATTATTATGCGCTGGAATTATTATTAGGGTGTATATTTTGTGAATTTGGCGTTATTTCGGGCATTATGGTTGATCTTTACGTTAGAATTGTTCTGTTCCATATCATTCTAGGTATGTTAGGCCTGCCTTGGAAAATCGGTGTTGTGAAGAAATCCTACAAAGAAATCGCACCACAACTGCTAACAGGGTGTTTAATTTTACTGTCGCATTTTGTGCTCACGGATAGCCTAATCCATGGGGGCGGGGTGTACTTTTCGAACTAAAAATTTATTTGCTGTATAAACACGTGTAAATTTTTGACACATTTCTTCGCGAATGAATGGCAAAGTTCACAACCTTGTATGTGTATATCGTTGTCAGATACCAGGAATAGCGAGCGCATGGCGCTGTTCTCAGAGCGGCAAAAAAAAAAAAGAGGAACTGATTCACCTCAGGCATCGCGTCTTTTTGACTGACAGTTGATGAGAAGGAGAGGAGGGGAGGGGAAGAGCAGGGTGCTCGCCACACCTTCGCAAGTGCCCTCATCACCGTGCTTCACAGGTGAATAAGAGGAATATCCTCCCTTGAAAAGCGACTGATGAAAAGTATTGCATCATTAGGTGCTGAGGTGAGTTGTCTACCTCATATGAGATAATGCACGTTGTTGGGGCTAATGTTGGAGTTACATAGGGTCGCAAATTATGGAGAATCATACGCTGATTGCACTCCTACCTGATCTTCACAGGGGTTTGACCCACGACGCCCGTGGCAGCAAATTGGCGGAAAAAAAAGCGGCTGATTGCCCTGCTGTGTAAGTTCAAAGCAAACACCTACGGCTAATTTGGTTTACACCATCGGTCAATGCACCTTTAGGTCTATACATCTGCAAATTTGACACGCGTAAGTGCGTTTTCTACTGAACAATAGGACGCGCGTACAAGTATCAATTTACTCCAGGGACACAAGGAAAACTGGAGATACGAACATGGTCCAAATCTGTACCTAATTAGGGTACACATCTTGTTTAAGTGGAACTAAAATTTCAAGAATTAATAAGAGTACTGAATATAATTATGATTATATTATATATTTCAAATGTGGTGATAGATGGAAACAACTACGTAGGGCATACCTATCTTTAATGTTAATTGGTTTAAACATTGCTGCTCCCTGATACCACAACTGCGTGTATGTAAACGGGATACTAATATACTGTAAGAGATATTAAAAATTAACCTCGCAGAAAGGTTCTACTATATACCCCAAGAATATGGTTCAATGTTGCACCATGAAGTAAGAGTCCATTACGGACACTGATATGATACGACACTGATACGAAAGGAATGAGTGAGTGATGGGGTTTTACGGCTCCACCCAATCCGATCGGATGATAAGGGCGCCAGAACAGAAGGCCCGGGTCCGGGGTTTCCCCCTACTCTTATCGATAAATCCCAAATGTTTTGTTATCCTGGATACCACCATAGACAACAGTACACAGCGCCCGGCCTTGTTTCGCAGTTGGGCAGCACTGCAGACTCACCGAAGAATTACAATTATAATTCACAATCATAACGCACATGGCCAGATCGGGTCTCGAACCCGGGACGTCGACCAGCATTGGATTGTAGTCAGCGGTTTAACCCACCGAGCTATCTGGTGCCCCTAACCATGAAGAAAGGTTCTACAGTATACCAACGGAGCTTAGAGAATAAGGAGGCGCCTTCACTGGTTCCCTGCTCATATATACAATGACACAGGCACACACCGATGACTGGTGGTATCTCATTGGTTGCTATTTATAGTAACATTCAGTCAACTAGTCGTATTCAGCAAATACTGTGAATTCATTTTCACTCGCCTCGCCTTGTGAGCCATCTTGGGAATTCCGAGTGACGTCACGCTAAATCGAGTGAAATGGATGTACCAAAATAGGGGTGAGTTTTCATCGGTGTGTGCCGGTGTTTCTTTTCAGTAGCGCTGGAGACCAGTGAAGGATGCGCCTTAACTCTCAGCGAGCATAGCGTGGAGTGAAGCCACACCGAGAGCCGTTATGGTTATAAGCAGGAGACCGCCGCCATATACACTGACTTACAAAGCTAGATTGCTTTAACGATCCTATAAATCCTAACCGGAAAACAGAATTCCTTGGATTTTGTGCTGCCATTGAAAGCTTACTAAATGTATACCCCTTTGTCATAATAATAATAATAATAATAATAATAATAATAATAATAATAATAATAATAATAATAATAATAATAATAATAATAATAATAATAATAATATAATAATAATAATAATAATAATAATAATAATAATAATAATAATAATAATAATAATAATAATACTCACAATTCTTACCATCGGGGGGTGGGGGGGACATGGGGAGAAAAGCCACCCTTGGTGGACCAGATCAAAATTGATTGTACAGGCACCAAATTTTTCAGTACCTCCTGAGGCTCCCGAGATCGTGTATCTGTGCTTGAATTTTTTATAACTTTCTTAGTTTTGTTTCATAATCACGACGTGGTCTCCCAACAAATATTAAATTTGTGTACTCCAAATTATCACAGTTGGGAGACAGCATCCAACGTTGGGAGCCCGGTTCCTCGAGTGGCATCATTGGGGAACCTCTTTAATAACAAATTATTGTTTTGTTATGAATGGCACCATTGGGGGACCTTTTTAATAACAAAATAGAATTATGCTAAAAAAACCTGAAACGAGCCATAGCTTACTGTAACTTGATATGTCATTCAGTTAGAACTGTACATACATGGTACAATTATCATTGTGAAGCGAAATATCGCACACGAAAATATTCGGGAAAATTCTCACACTGTCATTCATATATACCGGCTTAGTTACGCACTCACAAATGCCTAGAAACTATACTAGATGGTTTTCAATGAAGATGAAACTTTGCATACAGTTTCATGAGATTATGAAGATTCCAAAATGTCATCAACCATCACTTTTGAGCATATATCCAGTGTATGGCAGCCTTGACAGGTTCATATTAAATGACTTTTTTAATGAAAAGCCGCTGCGTACCATTTTTAGCTCTGATACACCCTGTACCTGGTCAGAACTTGTTGTAACTTGGTATACCACTCAGTTAGAAGTGTATATACATGGAACAATAAATAATTCCTGGAAGATATTGCAAACAAAAAATATTCTGAAAAATTCTCCAATTCATCAATTTATCCCGTATTAGCTCAATTGTGTACTCGCATATGCCTAGAAACTATACTAAATGATTTTCAATGAGAATGAAACTTTACATACAGTTACATGAGAGTATGCAGATTCCAAAATGTCATCAACTGTTACTTTTGAGCATATATTCAATCAGTGACAGCTTCCGCAGCTTCATATAAAATGTCAATTTGTAGAAATGAAAAGCCTTTGCGTACCATTTTTAGCTCTGATACATCCTGTACCTGGTCAGATCTTGCTGTAACTTGGTATATCACTCAGTTAGAAGTGTATATACATGGAACAATCAACAATTGAAGGGAGATATTGCAAAAAAAAAATATTCTGAAAAATTTCTCCAATTCATCAATTTATCCCGTATTAGCTCAATTGTGTACTCGCATATGCCTAGAAACTATACTAAATGATTTTCAATGAGGATGAAACTTTACATACAGTTACATGAGAGTATGGAGATTCCAAAATGTCATCAACCGTCACTTTCGGGCATATATTCAGCCTATCCTCTAGAAAATATATATCACACCTAAGTATATAGGTAAGTATATACGCGTATAGACCTACATGTAGTTTGTTTGTAACTTTATACTTTTGATGAAATTCTTGCCATATATGGCAAGCAATCGTTGGTGTGTCAACGTGCCAATGTGTCAGTGTGTGACTGTCAGTATGGGGTGAAGAAAAAAAAAAAAAAAAAAAAAAAAAAAAGAAAAAAAAAAAAAAGAGTACTCTTTCTGGTGAAGTCTCCAATGAATAAACAACCCGCGAAAAGGTTTTTGGAAGCTTATCGTGTATGCAAATATACTTGGAAATAAGTTACTTAACAGTTACATGAGAGTATGGAGATTCCAAAATGTCATCAACCATCACTTTCGGCATGTATCAAGCGATTGACAACCTCCTCTGTTTCGTATAAAATGTCAATTTGTGGAAATGAAAAATCGCTGCGTGCCATTTTAATACACAAACTATAGTATAAAAATAGTTTAGATAATAAATTGATGTTTATTTGGAATGGGGCCTTAGGGATTAAGCATACTATATTCCTATGAAGGGAAGATTAAGGTGATAGATAAAGCCCACACACGGAGCTCGCGATTCTCCTAATAACTATTGGCATGATGTCATTCTTTACCTGCTGCCACAGAACGTCTCTTTGCAGTAACAATTTCCTCAGTGGAGTAAAACCCATTCACTGCAATGTGATCATAATTGCTGGATGTCTGTTGGCTGATAGCAACGTACGCCAACATTGAGTACAAGATGACAGCCATCGCAGGCTGATCGACTCACATCAGTGGCAATTATGCGGGCGATAACACAGTTGAATTATGAAAAAAAAAAAAACAAACAAAAAATGAAAAAAAAAACACACACAATTTTTACCGGATTAGGAGGAGCAAGCCCCACACAAAAAGACGCTACCGTAACCACGTAGCGTTGTCCTCTCCGGTAATCTAGGTTCCCGTGAGCGGCCATTTTGAAATCCACAGAAAACACAGAAAATCCACAGAGCGATATTTTCAGCGCTCAGTGCTGTGTTTTGGTTTTAATCCAGTCTTGTCCATCATGCCATCCTATAATGTGTCATTTTTGTGCATTCGGTGAGTTAAAGCTCCGGTCAGTTTTGGGTGAATGGAAATGGCGGTCTCTCTCTCTCAGTAGTTATGCAATAGGCCGCCTCCTTGTTATCTAAGCTCCTTGTATGTACCCCAAGAATAGGGTTCAATATTGCACCACGACGTAATTATGAGTCGATTACGGATCCTAATTTTTCAAAAATGAACCCCAAAGAAATGTTGTACTATGTACCCCGAGAATACTATGTACCTCAAGAATAGGGCTCAATGTTGTACATGTACTGGTAAATCATAACGTTCTCAGAACGCTATGTTAGCGAGCGATAATTGAGTGGGTCAGTGAATATACCAATCTGCGATTTTACCACACACGTCGCTACTAATGGATCGATAGTTAATTACCAAGTTATGAAGTTTTTAAACATTGTTATTAGAGACGATTCGAACGATCCGTTAGCTATAAATATAATTTAAGACATAATACGACTTCCTTACTCAGGCAGAATAGCTCAAAACGCGGAGATTGTGAGAATTTGTTTACATATAATTATATCAGTACTTGTGACTACACTCACTTGCGGCTCCGGGCTCCCATAGGGAACAATAGGAGAAATTGGTCAATGAGTTCATGACCCCCGTGCAATCAAACGTGTGATTAAAGCATGCTTTTAACCCCTCAATTTGATGCATCTGATAATTATCCTGCAGCACGTGTAATGTTTTAAAATGTGTCGCACAAGAGCCGCGAATTGTCCTAGGGGATGTCTCGCCTATCATTCATAACTATTTCAAAGCAAACCCCATTGAATACCTGTGAGCAACAATCCATTGAGACATAAAACACCTGAGTGAGTGAAGAACAATGTATGGACCACTGGCGATGTTACCTTTCTCTACAGAATGCCCAAGAGGAGAGAATACTCAATAAATCAGCTCTTCTGCCTCAGGCTGCGTGCCTCTGTTAAAGCAAGAACCTCTGATGGTCTTGCCTTTGAAACAAGTACGTTTTGATTCTTGGATTTCTATGGATCTCGAAAGGCACAAAGGGGTTGACAAAATGGCGTTATGATAATGAAGGAAGAAGGAATGATAAGAACACTGCACCAGCCGCAGAAGAGGATAGCTGTTCACTTAAGTGGTGAAACCATAAAACTTACATGTTTTATTATGTCATTACATATTGTATTGTCCAGTTACAACACTTCGTGTATTCATTCTGGTGATACATAAGAATGTGTTGCTTTTATCACCATTTGCAGAGTCACTACTAGTTCCACAACATCTAACCAACGATCATCCTGAATCATCAGTAATATAAAGGTCTCATTGGCTCCCTGTGCGACAGCTAGAAATGGCCACTGGTCGGACTCCGGGCCTATAGAAAACTCGGCGTTATGATTCGTATTCGGAACATAAAATCGAAAATAACAATTAGAATAAAGTAGAACCATAGCAACAATATGTTAATGAACGAAAATTTGAGGATTTTTTATGTGAAACACGCATGACTTATAATTTAAGTTACGCAACCAATAATTATGAAAAATATTTTTGTGGCATCATTGATTGAGGAATATATTATATCAGACTGCAGGTTGCAGATTGAAATCGTGAGGAATGAAAACCGCCCAAGAATGCATCTCTGCATTTCCACGCCTCAATATTTATGTACAAAAAGGTGAAATAAATCGTGATATTGATTTTACGCTTCTTCTGCAACAATATTCATAACACTCAGTTTTCTAAATCCGGAGCACTGGCCATTTGTAGGTCTCGCCCAGGGAGCCAATGAGACTGACGGGCGGATTAAAGTTGCTACATACATATGAATCTCCGCAATAAACTTGTCTGTATTTCTATTTTTTGTGTTACCACTGCTTGCTGCTCATAAAGGTGGCATTTCCCCATTGTGGGTTCCTATGTTTTCTTGTCTTCGTATAATCACAGAAATTTTCAAATCACAAACATATAAAAATATTAAAAAAAAAAACAACCAAATCATTATTGAAGTCAGCATCGAGATAGATGATTAATGTGACATGGATTATTGTTAATGTCATCAATGTCCACTTTATATCCTCGATCAGCTCATCAAACCTTCCAACTCTCATCACTTCACTCGGCTTCTGATTATGTGTCGTCAATGTCACATTGTCTAATATTTTAATTCATATCATAGCATTCTATGTATGTAAATATTACGTCTCAGTGTGTTCCAGTGCAGTGAGGCTTTTCGAACAAGAAGAGGACAGGTTCTTGCCATGGTTCTCTTACATGTGAAATAGCACTGCATGTGCACCTCTTTTAACATTTTTCGTCATTTTTTTTATCAACATGCATGTGATTTTTTTTATGCTAAGAGCATAGAAACTTTATCTTAAAATTATACATTATGCGCTGTACAAATGAATAAATTATTATTGTTGTTATTATGAACTGCTTCGGCAATCCCTTTTTATATTTTAAATATTATTTTTATATCCCTTATTATTTTTTATTACTTTTTATTTCCTTTTTATAAGCTCCAAATATTCTTGAATAAAAAACGTACATGAAATGGAAGTCTAGGCCTATTTATTTGGCTCGATGTCGTGTAAACCAGGCTCCTCTATAATACTTATATAAAGTGTCAATATAGTGTAGTAAAACGTGAATATTGCATTAACCTTTGAAGTAAAAGAAAATTTAATTGATCGGTTGAACTGCTAATTGATTATTATGATTTTTATTGTATAATTGCTTTTTCTGATAATCATTTTATTCAGTAACGTTGCATGGATAGTATATAAATACTGTCCGGATAAGAAACAGGAATTTTAGTCCAAAGATGAAGGACGAATTTTCCAAGAGAGAAACAGCGTGATATAAGTGGATTATCAATTAATCTCCCTCATTTCTATTAATTTTCAACCCTGAACAGAATTATTTAATATTTTAAGGGCTGGTTCAGTCATATTTGTCACTAATAAGTAGCAAAATGTAATTGTTTTAAGCAAATACAAGTATTCTGTATGATTAAAATCAGTTTTAGTAAAGCATAGTTTCTAAGAAGAAAACAAATTCCGAATACTTCCGCAGTCTGGTGTTTTCTTTTTTGACTATCGGGGAAAAGTCAAATTAAGATTCAAGATGTGTGTCAAATTATAATTATTTTAACAAATGCATGTCTATTAAAGTACTCAGTTTTAGTCAAGCCGTGACTTCATCTTTCTTCCTCTGCTGACAATTAAGAGACAAAATTTTCTTACAAACCTACCCAATGCCAAAAAATAAATACATACAATTAAACAAAAATAGATTTATTCTAATTGTAAGCAACACGATGTGATATTACAAGAATACAATCAAAGCAAGATGCAAGCAAACAGAAGAGATAACAAGACAATCGTCGAGCATTGCAATTCCAGAGCACGATCACCATAACACACCTCTCCTTTCCAATTGTCCCATTCAACAGCCTCAGTGCTCACATTCCTTTGATGCCAAAAAAAAGCAACGTATAACTTGACCTCATAATCAACTTCCGTTGAAGTATTGCATCCACCGTGAAGTCTTGGGTCGGATTCGGAAATAACGACGCAATCTCTGACCGTCATCTTGGTGGATAGAAGTAACCTGTCGGATGACCCTTGGATTGCGAAGCATTTTGACACGTGGTTGGGCGGGGGTGGGGGGCAGACGGCTAAATTAACGCCCTCGGAGTTAGTGAGGTTATCGCAGTTGGGGTCACTGTAGAGCGGAATTGGTCCAAGTTTCATAACTCCGCATGATGGGCAGAGAAGCGGTGAATCGAGATTGTCTGAGGCTATCGAACCGGTTGGGGTGGCATCTGAAAGAGAGAGCGAAATAATGATATTTGAGGATTGACAAGATTGAAAGTAAACTCACGGCTCAAAGAAGAAGCAAAGATCAGGACAATTAAACAGCCAAGAAGCATCGTGGTGAACTCTTTCTTGGCCATTGTACAGTGAATGATTGCATAGAGGAGCTCAGGGGTTTTTAACTCATTCAAGAGACGTTCTAATTGGGATTTGCTCGATCTCTTTGAAGAGGTTTTCAATGAGGATTCGTTGCAAGCCGAGATAATCGAATTGAAATAGTCTCGAAAGTAGGTTATGCAATTCGTTAATCATACAAATGGCATCATGATGTGCTACCAAAGGGAAGTGAAGCCCAGTTGATATTCAGCAATTATGAATGACTGGGACCATTGCGGCATATTGTGCTTAATCGTGAGAAATTTAACGTACGCTTGTCACACAGCCCAGAAATTAGAGACCCCAGCATGGCATTTAAAGGTCAAGTGAAAAGGGAAATTTCAGGCCTCGGTTCGGGGACAGGACACATGTATGCATGTATAGTGTCTTTTCTTAGCCGTCTGCGGCATTCAAAAGCTTTAATGAGATAGAATTGAATTGAAATTGTATTGAAAGGATTGATGATAGAATCATCTGCAGCAAAACAATATATAATTATTAATTATTATAGGATGCAAATGATATGGAGTGTCGTACTATACTTTTTAATATAAGCGTTTTAATTTAATTTAGTAAAACCTATAAAAAATTAATCTCGATTGCATGCATCAATCAGAGTTTGCTGTTCTCATGAAATCGCTATTTGTTGTTTTAAAATTATCTTCAATGCATCAATTACTGCAGATGAGAGCTGATTCTTAAAGATCTCGTCGTACTTTGGCTCCAAATCTTCACTCAAAAAATCCTTAATGATTTCATCTAAATGTTTTAGGTTCATGCCACTGATAATTCCCACTTTGCTGCTAAAAATCTGTCAATTTGTTGTTGCTTTCAATCTCGATCTATTCTTCAAGCCGTGATTATTGATAACCGGATAACCGGAAGTATTTAGTCGCTCTGAATCTCGTCGCTATCATTACGAACTTCGGCAACATTATACCAATGTGAGCAATCAATCCATGCTATGGAGTATCTCTGGTATAAAAGAGACGAGAACAGCGCATATTCAGTGGTTCTAATTTTCCCGCCAAATCGATTTGGTTCACATATTATTATTTGCTGTAAGTAGAGCTGCAAATGACTTCACAACACCTCGGGAATTCCTTGAGGCGACCGGTTGCTATGGTCACGGATTAACATAAACGATTCGGCTTTCTCGCCTCGAGTCGGTAATAATAATAATAATAATAATAATAATAATAATAATAATAATAATAATAATAATAATAATAATAATAATAATAATAATAATAATAATAATAATAATAATAATAATAATAATAATAATAATAATAATAATAATAATAATAATAATAATAATAATAATAATAATAATAATAATAATAATAATAATAATCATTTTATTCATGCCATCATTGACATACATGTTAAAAAAAATAATCACATACAAAGAGAGGGGGGAAAAAGACAAACAAACAGTGAGAAATCAGCCTAATGTATGTATACATGTATGAGAATAAGGAGTTGTTCAATTTCGAAATAGTCAAGTATTGATAATAATTCACAATCTCTCATTTTAATCAGTTCTATAATGCTATTGCAAATGGATCTAGGTGGTTTTGAGTTCTACTATTGAGTCTATTGAGTTGGTTGCTGAGAGTGTTGGACGTTAGCAGAGTAGTTAGAGTTTCATAGTTAATATTTAGGATGAACATGATGTTTCTTAGGTTATTGGCTGCTATTGAATGACTATTGAACGAGTTCTGATACAAGTCGATTATGTCGATCCTTAATTACTTCAAGAGGAAAGAAACTCAGCTGAGTCAGCTCCCTGGTCTTTCACCATCAACAGCAGCAGCAGTGAGCCGCAATGTGGCAATTGCTATACAGGATAGCACTTCCAAAAAGAGGGGTGTGTATCACCACTACAACCACCAAGAGAAACTAGAGATTGGCCGGCATGCAGCCCTGTATGGCAATGCCAGATCTGTCAGGGCATATGGGAAGAAAGCAGCAATAGAAATCAGTGAGTCAACCATCCGTACTTTCAAGAAATTATACCAAAGCTGCCTGAAGGATGACCTGGAGAAGCATGCACCCACGCCACCCAAGTGAGGAAGGGAGACACTTCATGGAGACATGGAGGAGGACTTGATTGAGTGCATGAAGTATACGTGTACAGCTAGTGGTATCGTGAACTGCTCTCAGAATTGTTGAGAGTAAGGACCCGGGGAGACTAATGAAAAATGGCGGTGACCTCGACTTTTCAAAGAACTGGGCAAACAATTTTCTAATCAGAATGGGATGGACAAAGAGAAGAGCAACGACAAGCAAAGGAAAAGATCCTGCCGACTTTCCTGCCCTCAAAAAACGAATGCTCAGTCAGTTGGAGGAGGCTACAGTGGAGCACCATGTCCCTAAGCAGTTGGTGGTCAACTGGGACCAGACAGCAATTCATTACATCCCAGTCAGCAACTACACCATGGATGAGCGTGGGGCGTCCAACATAAACGTGGCAGGGATTGATGACAAGCGTGAATTCACTTCTGTACTCGCTGGCGCTGCTGATGAAAGATTCCTTCCCCCTCAACTGATTGTTGGTGGACTGACTGATCGCTGCCACCCTAAACTTCGCCCTGGTGTTATCTGGCCTGAGAATTGGAATGTGACGCACAACAAGAAGCACTGGTCGAATGAAGATAGCATGATCAGGTACAGTTCGTAGTAAGGCATGTATCACAGCTTAGCAAACTGAATTCTTGGTACTTTCAGGTACTTTCAGAATGTGCTGCTGCCTGCCAGGAGTCGGGTTGTCGAAGCTGCAAACCTCCCGGAAGATCAGAAGATGGTCTGTCTCTTTGATGTGTTTCGCAGACAGTGGACCGAGAGGTGCAAGAAATTCCTGGGAGAAAATCACATCATCGTCATTCAAGTGCCGGCTAATTGCACAGACAAGTTACAGCCAATGGACTTGTCCATCAACAATCCACTGAAGATGAGGATGAAAGACCGGTTTCAAACATGGTATATGGAGCAGGTGGCAACTCAGATCAAAGCAGGAACCGCCCCGAAAGCAGTCAAGGTGGATGTTAGAACAAGTGTTGTTAATACTCTGTGCGCCGAGTGCCTGATGGCTGCAATAGGACTTATCAATCGTGAGCCTCACCATGTGGTTACCGGTTTTGAAAAGGCTGGCATAATTGAACGTCTTTGGCCTCTGGATACCAGAACTGGTAATCAGGATGGCATCAATATCCATGTTCCGTAAGCGCAAATGTGCCCAATAAAGCTTGATCAGCTTCAATGCATTCATCTTCAAAATCTTGCTTCCTTTTACTGCTATGAATATGTGTGGCACTTACCTGATGCCAAACTTCTGGAAGCACTTCACTGAGTCGAAATCAACGTAATACATCACACGTGAACAGCGTTAATGCCATCCACCTTGGTAATTCAGTTGGAATTAATTCTGATTGTATTAGAGTTAAAAAATGTATTCGTGAAATGGTCATGCATTGTAATTCTTTATGTACATTATTTCCTTGTGTTGATATTGAGGTCAAATATCGTCTTTTCAAAACATATTGTATGCCTTTATACGGTTGCCAGTTGTGGCATTTAAATAGCTCAAATATCGAGAAGATACATTTATGTTGGCGAAAGTGTTTACGCCGCCTTTTTAATCTTCCAAGACGGACGCATTGCGATCTCATTCATATTATCTGTCAAGATGTTCCTTTCATTAATCAAATTTTGAACCGATTTGCTAAGTTTTTACAGGGCATTGTTAAAAGCGTTAATATATTTACTCGTTCCTGTCTTTCCTCTGTTTTATCAAGAAGCCTATCTGTTTTTAGTCTCAATGTTTCTTGTTTATGTTCAAAGCTCGGGATACCAAAGTTTCGGATCCCCGAGTATAATTTTACCGCAAGAACGCGGCAATTATTTTTTGTAGGTGACGCCATGCAAAGTCTTGGTGGCGTCATCAGAGATTTAATCCGTTTGCGAGATAGCAACGGATTAATTAATAACGGTTGAACCTGTGAATTTACCATGTTTCTCGAAGAACTTTGTTGTAATTAACATATTCTTATTTTCATATTATTGTACTTGTTGAATTTATTATTCTTTTGTTCGTTCTGTTCGTTCCCTAAATGAAATGCATGGATTACGCCCGTGTATGTATTTCGATAAATAAACATTATATATTATAATTACTGGGTAATATATTTCAACAAGACGGTGGTAGGCCAATAAGGTTTGAACATTTTCTTTCGAGGACTTGTGCAGCTGCAGAAACAAATAGGCAATTAGCGCTGCGGCTTGTATGCATTGCGACCGCTGGCAATTAAGAGCTCATTCGGAGTTTGGTCTGCCGTGTCAAAACTAAAATTCGCGAGGAATTAAATTCGCGATGGTGATAGAATTTTGCGCATTTCGCGCCAATTATTCCCCGCGAAGATATTTACGCATACGCTTTATGATTTCTATTGGATCAAGTGTGTGTTACAAGTATTATAGTCGTAATTGAGCAAACTTTGATTTGTTCAACATTTAATGGAATTGACAACTACACGACCTTGACCGAGAGTAGGCCCTCAGCCAATCAGCGCTCGGCTGACACGCCCACCACGTGTCTCGCGAACAACAAGCCTACCCAGCAAACACAGAACGTTAGGCAAACGTGGGAGACACGTGTAGGTAACCTTCCCTAACGTTACAAAATAACGTTATCTAACGTTACTCAGGATGGGGGCAATAACGTTATCTAACGTTACCATGGTAACGTTAGGTAACGTTACTGTAACGTTATCTAACGTTACAAAAAATTTACACCTAACCTAACCAAAAATAACTTAACCTAACCTAACCTAACCAAAAATAACTTGCATAGTAACATGATATACATGCACCTCATGTTGTTTTAACGAACCTTAATTAAAGCCACTGCATAACGTTTAATCTCATATTAAGTTACCAAACTTCATCAACCATTAGCTGCATATGTACAATTACCGGCACGTGTGTATCACGTTTGCCTAACGTTAAATAACCAAAAATTTACACCTAACCTAACCAATAATAACTTAACCTAACCTAACCTAACCAAAAATAACCTACATAGTAACATGATATACATGCACATCATGTTGTTTTAACGAACCCTAATTAAAGCCACTGCATACGTCTAATCTCATATTAAGTTACCAAACTTCATCAACCATTAGCTGCATATGTACAATTACCGGCACGTGTGA
>KB312171.1:239433-289057 GCA_000328365.1 Capitella teleta | reverse complement strand
AGTCCGTTAGGNTGGAGTAATTCCTATGGAGTGAGCCATGTTAAATGAGTTAACGAAACATACACCACGAAGCAGAAAACAAATCTAAGTACAAAAGTAAAAAAAGGACTCATATTTTCAAAGTCCAAAAATACATCTCAGATTTTCAAAGTCCAAAAATACGTCTCAGATTTTCAAAGTCCAAAAATACATCTCAGATTTTCAAAGTCCAAAAATACATCTCAGATTTTCAAAGTCCGTTAGGGTGGAGTAATTCCTATGGAGTGAGCCATGTTAAATGAGTTAACGAAACATACACCACGAAGCAGAAAACAAATCTAAGTACAAAGTCAAAAAAGGTTTCAAATTTTCTAAGTCCAAAAATACATCTCAGATTTTCTAAGTCCAGTTTTTGACCATATTTTTTCAGAGTCCAAAAAAGTCTCAGATTTTCTAAGTCCGGTTTTTTACTCATCCTATAAGTATACATGTATTGTTATACATTTCTATAGACCTTTGTTTCTTTTGTGTGAAATTCTATAGAAATCGAAAATGAGCGCTTCTGCTCCTCAAACAAACTACGCTTTTTTTAACATGGGAAATCCCATAGGAGTAAACGCGCTCATTATCGATTTTTGAGTTTGAGCGCGCTCAGAGTAATTCCTATGGAATGAGCCATGTTAAATGAGTAACGAAACGTCCCCTAAGAGGTACATGATATACTACTAAATGCTATCTGGGATGCTGAATCTTTACTTTTTCTATCTCATTAAATAAGCACTTTGAAGCCGCAAATGGCTCAAAAAAATGACAATGTATAAATTATGTCCTATGCCCTAACCCAGGGCCAAAATTTCATTTTCTTACTTGTGTTGACCTTTAACAGGTGGATGGCCATGCATGACACATCAACTTAATTTGGAATCATTTTAATTTATAAGTTGCACTCGCTGTCCATGTGGCTTAACGTGGATCGCAGTATCTCCTCTTTGATGTGAACACATTTGGAGTACTCATTCAGATTACCTTGAACCAATAGCAGAGTCATTGATGCATGGCCACAGATCCATTCGTATCCCAATATATGTCTGCTCCACACCACCAATCCAAGTCAAGAATGTGACAATCTTGGAAGCACTACTGTTACGAACTACATTATGATTCTGCTTACCACGTTACGTTATGAAGAGGCATTGCAACCTGGCTCTGTGGCATTTTCCGGATCAAATAATCACTGGCGCGATGCCAATTTCTGAACCACTGGCACACTGCCAATTTCCGGATCAAGTGATCTGCCAATAACGTGCTAGGAACCTCTCCTGACTTTGTAAATGAGTTTCGGATCAAATGATCCACCAATGGGTGAACTCAAGCAACCGTTGCTGGCTTTCACCATCCTAAATTTAGCCAGTGATCAACTGATCCTCCAATCAGATTGTACTGTTTCTTCATAATTTGAATGCATTATGTTGTTACAAACATATATAAGCCTTCATGTTCTTTACCTCTTTACCTTCTTGTTCTTCTTTATCACCATTCTTTCCATCTCACCTCTCTTGTCTTCTTATCTACAACTTTTTATTGGAGTCAGAATAAACCTTGAAGTTCCCAAGAGGTCCGGCTTGCCTCTTAAAGTTTATTTTAACTGCAAGCTGTATAAGAACACGCACAACCTGTCACTGACCCAGTGCGCCTGTAACCAGGTAACAACTACTCCTTACTTCTCCTGGCGCCTTGTCTGTGGCCCTGAAAGCACAAATAAACCTCAGTGATAATGGAGACATCTCACCAAATCTGGTGAGACGAGATCTGTAGAAGTTTGGCCCGCTTAATTTAGAAGATGATTCTGCATCTAGATCTGCGTCCGAGGCTAGGCCGCAAAAGTCTTATTATTAAAATTAATGTGCTGTGGGATATCAGGATATCAACCGATTGTTGCAAGTGGTAGATAGCATTAGTGGTTAAAGGAAATTCCCCTAATTTGAATATCAGCGTAAGGCAATACTGACAAAATTGGGGAATCCCCTAATTTGAAGGTTTCGTCGAAAGAAAAAAAATAGACTTGCTGGCCACTTAAAACTTGTACGTTGGGCGTCTCTCGTCATTCTTATTACATTGAGCTGAACGAGGAATTGCTGATCCCTGAAATATCGGGTAAGTCAAGAGTGAAACAGGACTGAAAGAAGGAGAGAAGGAGAGGTGCTGAGGTGGATAAAAAGAGAGAGAGAGAGAGAGAGAGAGAGAGAGAGTTGTGTGTGTGTGTGTGTGTGCGTGTGTGTGTGCGTGTGTGTGTGTGTCAACTGTGCTATTAATTTTGTCGAGAGGCAGTCGTGCACTCGAGCTGTGTCCGATTTCACATAAAATACTATGAGCGTCGGGTGTGGATGTTTTATTGAGTATACTCTCTCTTTTGGGGTCAATATTGTCATGCTATGGCGCATTTCATTGGTGACTGAATATACTTGCCATTTAGGAAATTTGTTTTGTGTGGTATTCTGCGATAAACACTAAAACACGAACTTTTGTTCGCCATTTTTGCCTCTCGTCATAAATAAAAACAAGACATCGAAGGAACTCCGACCATGGATAAATCGATAGGAGATGCGAGAATGTCCTGATTGGACATGATTGATGGTAGTACTGGAAGACAAATACAAGTAAATTGAGAGAAAAAGTTAATGTATCATAATTCCTAAGTTCAAAATCGTGATCATTGTACCAAGGTTGTATTTTAAATGTATATAAAATTAAATGTAATTTATCAATTTGTCAGAAACAGTATTTGAACAGTGAACCTCAGTCATGAGTTAACCACTTTGCCACAACACCGCAGAGTCACATGTTGATGCAAATGGCAGTATCAA
The DNA here is from genome assembly GCA_000328365.1 of Capitella teleta. Taxonomy (NCBI): domain Eukaryota; kingdom Metazoa; phylum Annelida; class Polychaeta; family Capitellidae; genus Capitella; species Capitella teleta. Next base: position 286,214 of record KB312171.1, on the reverse strand, counting down.
AATATTTAAGATTTTAAAAGTTGCATGCTGGATCGAGAGGAGATGTCTTTAACGAGCTTAACTATAGAACAAAATAAGAGGTGATTTAAATCCATGAGCACATTTCTTTCTTGAAAATTTGTTCCCCACAGAATGGCATATGTTAGAAATGCCTCGGAATATTACTTGCTGAATGAGGTGATTAATTGCTCATTAACTGGGCATAATTTTTTGGTGTCTAAACAGTATCACTATAACCACTCCATTTGGACCTAGCTTTCATACCAACGCTTGGATGTGAAAAGTATGAGACGCATGGTCACTAGCTGTGACCTTTAAGATACAGTTACACAAGCAAAATGCGGACAGGCTTTTTCACCTGGCGATAAAGAATCAAGACATCGAAGGAACTCCGACCATGGGTAAATCAATAGGAGATGCTTGAGTGTACTGATTGGACTAGCTCCCCAAGCCGTAACGTAGTGCACACAACTGCTCCACTACCCTTGGGGAGCTATGATTGGACATGATTGATAAAAGTACTAGAAGACAAATATAATAGTAAAGTGAGAGAAAAAAAAGGTTAGTGTATCATAAGTTTTAAATCGTGATCATTGTTGTACAAGGTTGGATTAAAAAAATAAAAATTGAAAGTAATATTTAAACTAGTCAGACATGGGATTTTAACTGTGAACCTCAGAGTCTTGTGTCCACCGCCTTGACACTACACCACAAAGGATAAGATACCAGTATCAAAATATATATAATTTGAAAAGTTGTATGCTGGATCGAAAGTAGATGTCTTTAATGAGCAACTCTTGAACCATAGTTTTGATATAAGTTTAAATTCGTGATGATTATTGTACAACGATTACATTAAAAAGGTTTGAAAAAAAAATGTAACTTTAATAAAATGATAAGACACGGGATTGAAAACGTGAACCATATGTTCTCTGATAAACCATTTTGCCACTAAACCACCGAAGTATATGATAAAACATATGGTCATATCAAAATATAAAAGGACCAAGATATTACATGGTAGTCAAGTTGATGGTGTCATTTATGAACCGAATGTGTGATTGGAGTCCATGAGCACGTTTGTACAAGTATGGGTACGGGTATAAGTACGGATACAAGTACGAGTATGGGTTCTGGTACAGGTACAAGTACTAGCATCGGTTCGGGTACGGGTACAGGTAAGAGTAAAAGTACCGGTATGGGTACGGGTGCAAGTACAGGTACAGGTTTGGGTACGGGTTTGGTTATGGGTACGAGTACATGTATGGGTACGAGTGCAAGTACGGGTACGGGTACAGGTGACGGTAAGGGTAAGGGTAAAAGTAAGGGTACAAGTACAAGTACGAGTTCAAGTACAAGTACAAGTACAAGTACGGGTACCAGTACCAGTACCAGTACAAGTACCAGTACCAGTATGGGTACAAGTATGGGTACAAGTACCGGTACAAGTATGGGTACAAGTACAAGTACAAGTACAAGTACAAGTACAAGTACAAGTACAAGTACAAGTACAAGTACAAGTACAAGTACAAGTACAAGTACAAGTACAAGTACACGTACACGTACAAGTACAAGTACAAGTGCAAGCACCAGTACAAAAACATGTACAAAGTACAAGTACAAGTACAAGTACAAATACATGTACATGTACAAGTACAAAAGTACAAGTACCAGTACCAGTACGAGTACAAGTACAACTGCGAGTACTGGTACTTGTACCTATGTATTTGTAGTAAAAGTGTAAGTATGATGATGTTCAACTGCAATCCGTTTGCTTAATATTTGAAATTAAACCGAGTGAAAACAAATCTATAGCAAGATTCGACCCTGGATGTCTCGCTTAATAGTTCACGACTCTACCACTCTGCCATGGAGTAATATGCTAGAAATTGGTGATGTTCGAGGATTTTTAGCAGTTAACATAAGTAATTATTAGTTATAGTCATATAACTCATTAACTACTGGTGATAGCCAAACAGTTGCAGGCATCAAAGTTGTAGATGACATTTATATGCATCTAATGGCAAAAAGTTTTTACTGTAAATGTTTATAGTTAACGAGCTGTGATTAGTTGAAAATTAAAATACCTAATTAAACAACGGGACTTGTGCCACTATGAAGCATGGTATCTTGGCTTTGTTAATCCTGATTTGCGTAGTTTTATGACAACTAATTACAAAGCTACAGTCCCACAAAGAAGCAACATTCAACAGACAACTGTGACCTTGACCTTGACTTGACCTCTCCAAAAATATATGTGTAGCAGGATGACAAGATGTTTCTGACATTTGTTGGAAAAAATTTCACAGTGTATTTAAGTGCACAGAAAATGTAATTAAGTGCTAATTATTGTATAATTAATGCATCTCTGTAACTAATAATCTTACACACTAGATTCAATACAAAACTTATTCCATTGATATCGTGCATTAAATGGTGAAAGCTTTACTGAAAACAGAGCTGTATTCACGTAGTTATGAGCATAAGTATATTTTCACTTAATTGGTCAGTGTGACCTTGACCTTTATCTAATTGGTATAAAACTTCTTTCAGACCTGCGTCTAGATTCAATGCACAATGTGTCTAAGTTTCAAAGCTGTAAGTGTACAAACACCGACGAACTTGTGAAGCAAAAAGGTGCGGACAAACGGGACAGACAGACAGACAGACAAACAAGAAATCAGTCGAAGCCTGAAATATAGATTTTTTTTAGGGAAAAGGCCGTAGTCCAGAAAAGAAAAAAATTCCAAACAAAAAAGATTACAATAGAAAAAATTTGAAAAATGATGCAAAAATTGCAAAGTGTCGCCTAAAAAGGTTTTCGACGTTAAACACAGACAAATAAGATGAAACTTTTCGGTTCTCTCAAAGCATTGACAGAAGTACACGCTTTAATCTACTAAGAACAACATCAAAATTAAAAAAAATCGAAATAATCATCAATATACTCATGTAATTGCGTTAATTACCACCATGATCTTGAAATTCGATGTAATGGATTAGAACTTCGGATTCTGTCAGACCAATATGCTAGCAAAATACTGTGTAAATTTCAATGCAACAGCTAGCAAAACAGCTTAGATTTCGACCTTTGAATTTATCAGAATCATAACGTCAGCCTCACAACTCACAGCCCCCATTTTATAATAAATCAACGCTGGAGAAAACATAACGCACCTCAAGCAAAGAATGGTGCTCTATGATTCGGTAAAAATAGTGGCGAGCTTCTACTTTGAATTGGTTAGTCCTCTGAATATCGTGAATAAATGTTGCAACTAATAAGTAATAATGGTGTAATAAATCAACGGTGGAACCAGTCTTCCTCGACATTCTCCCAATATTCAGAAATGACAAGAAAATTTATAAATAAAAATAATATTCAGAAGGAATAAAAAATGACCGGAGATGAGTTTCGACCTCGGGACTCCTGTGTGTGCGTCCGCGACTTTGCCGTTGATCTGTGATTTTCAGATCAATACGGTGAAAAGGCTAAGTGTCGCCTCAAAGTGGGTATAGAGTAAACACCCACAAATATGATGAAAATTATCATTTCCTTTGAGCACAAGACAGGCCACGCTGTACTATACTAAGAAAAACATTGAAGTTAAAAAAAATCGCCATAATCATCAAATTACGCAATCAATAGCCTTAATTACCACCATGACCTTGAACTTCAATGTAATTAATTAAAACTTTGGAATTAATAAGATGTTTATGCTAGAAATGCACTGTGTTAATTTCAATGCCACAGCTTGCATAACAACCGAGATATCGGCCTTTGAGTTTTTCGTAATTAACATTATGCAAGATTACGCAAGAACGGTGCATCCCAGCGCCATTATAATGATATGTTTTGTTGTACATCTCGTTGCACTAAATCGTTTGGTGTAAACTACAAAGCCGTAGCTCATATAATGAATGAGCTAGGGCCAACCCCGTTTCAAATTTAAATAATTCACTGTGACCTTGACCTTTGACCTTTGACCTCAAAATTTCAATGAGAGATAGGAAACCAAAATGTCCTTGCCCTGTGTAATTTGGTGATATTCGCCTGTTTATTCAAGTAGCTATCGAGCCAAGAAATATTGGTACAGACGGACAAACAGACAGACAAACAGACAAGAAATCAGTCGAAGCCTGAAATATATATATTTTTTAGGGAGAAGGCCGTAATCCAGAAAAGAAAAAAATTCCAATAGAAAAAGATTTCGATAAAAAAAGTTGAAAAAAAAAATCGACCTTTAAGTTTATCAGAATCATAACGTCAGTCTCACAACTCACAGCGCCCATTTCATAATAAATCAACGCTAGAGAAAATATAACGCACCTCAAGCAAGGATTGGTGCTCTATGATTGTGACATACCGATTCAACAATCGGACGCATGTGATTTAAGACATATTATCGTAGAATGTCCGAAATGCGACATATCAATGACGCATAAATCCACGTTCCACGTTATTCAATTTAGCTTTCGCCCTAACAAATTAAAAACCTCTTATTTGCATACGTATGCATGAGCGTCCGAATAACCACCTATATAACCACATATTTAGACGCTTGTGATATAACGCTAAATCGGCTGTTCACACAATTTTCGGGACACCAGGGACCGTGCGTTGTTACGAATATAATGAATGAACGCGCTGAAATCATGAGAAAATAGCTTTCAAACTAAGGTAACTGATGCATATCTATTATTATTGTAGAATGTTAGAAATACGACTAATCAATGACGTATAAATCCACGGAAACGAGTATGTGTATTGTCCAGGCTGTTTAGTAAAACGAATGCTCCTTCCTGAGAATCGAGAAAATAAGATTAAGCTTTTAGTAGAGCGCGTTTACAAATTCGTTTGATCGGATTCGATTCCTAAAGTTGACCATTTTATGAGCAAGTGTGTTTTATGTCACAAAACTTCAATTCACTAAATGTATGAGTATTCCAGTGATATTGTTTTAAGCAACAATAATTCTGCATTTTACAAAATTGGGAATCTCAATTCCGTTAATCTGCATATCGACACAGCTCTAGCGTGACTGAGGTAAATGCACGTAGTTTGAGACACAAATGAAAAAGTTGATTACTAAGTAATTAAGAGTTACGGTGGATCAAAACTTCAATGATAGATGGGCCATGCCATTAGCATCATTCGTGTGTATTTCTTTGCCTTTTGCACTTCCAAAAGATCAGTAACGCACTTAGATACGATCGCATTAATAATTAATGCTTCCCATTTTCGCTCTCATAATAATTATTATTATAAGAGCGAAAATGGGAAGCATAACGCACTTCACGAAAGGAGGAAAAATTAAAGAGAAACATAACGCACTTTGACAAAACCAAAAACTAGAGAAAACATAACGCACCTGAAGCAAAGAGCAAGAGTTATAAGTAGTAATAAGTAATATTTTTATAATAATTCAATGGTAGGACCAGTCTTCCTTGAAATTTTCCAAATATTCAGAAATGAAAAGAAAATTTAAGAGCAGAAATATGTTAAGATGAAAAAAATTCACTGGGATGGGATTCGAACTCGAGAATCCTGCGTGTGAGCTCGAGACTTTGCCGCTGGACCAAGATCTTCAGATCAAGACGCCGAAAAGGCTGTGTCGCCTCAAATTGGGTATAGAGTAAATATTGACAAATATGATGAGATTTATCATTTCCTTCGAGCACAAGACAGGCTGCGCTGTACTATACTAAGAAAAACATTAAAATTTAAAAAATTCGCCATAATCATCAAATTACGCAATCAATAGCGTAAATTACTATCATGACCTTGAACTGCAATGTAATTAATTAAAACTTTGGAATTGATAAGATGTTTATGCTAGAAATGTACTGTGTTAATTTCAATGCCACAGATTGCATAACAACCGAGATATCGGCCTTTGAGTTTTTCGTAATTAACATTATGCAAGATTACGCAAGAACGGTGCATCCCAGCGCCATTATAGTGGTATGTTTTGTTGTACATCTTGTTGCACTAAATCGTTTGGTGTAAACTACAAAGCCGTAGTTTGAATAATGAATGAGCTAGGGCCAACCCCGTTTTAAATTTCAACAATTCACTGTGACCTTGACCTTTGACATTTGACCTCAATATTTCAATGAGAGATAGGAAACCAAAATGTCCTTGCCCCTGTGTAATTTGGTGATATTCATATGTTTATTCAAGTAGATATCGAGCCAAGAAATATTGGTACAGACGGACAAAAAAATAAAAAATAAAAAAATAAAAAATAAACACACAGACAGACAAAGCGATATATAGATTTTTTTTCAAAAAAAAATCTATAACAAAGCGATATATAGATTTTTTTCAAAAAAAAATCTATAACAAAGCGATATATAGATTTATTTTTTTAAATCTATAACAAAGCGATATATAGATTTTTTTCAAAAGAAAATCTATAACAAAGCGATATATGGATTTTTTTTCAACAAAAAATCTATAACAAAGCGATATATAGATTTTTTCAAAAAAAAATCTTTAACAAAGCGATATATAGATTTTTTTTCAAAAAAAAATCTATAACAAAGCAATATATAGATCTTTTTTTCAAAAAAAAATCTATAACAAAGCGATAGATAGATTTTTTTCAAAAAAAAATCTATAACAAAGCGATATATAGATTTTTTTCAAAAAAAATCTATAACAAAGCGATATATAGATTTTTTTCAAAAAAAAATCTATAACAAAGCGATATATAGATTTTTTTTCAAAAAAAAATCTATAACAAAGCGATATATAGATTTTTTTCAAAAGAAAATCTATAACAAAGCGATATATAGATTTTTTTCAAAAAAAAATCTATAACAAAGCAATATATAGATTTTTTTTTTTTTAATCTATAACAAAGCGATATATAGATTTTTTTCAAAAGAAAATCTATAACAAAGCGATATATAGATTTTTTTCAACAAAAAATCTATAACAAAGCGATATATAGATTTTTTTCAAAAAAAAATCTTTAACAAAGCGATATATAGATTTTTTTTTCAAAAAAAATCTATAACAAAGCAATATATAGATTTTTTTCAAAAAAAAATATCTATAACAAAGCGATAGATAGATTTTTTTCAAAAAAAAATCTATAACAAAGAAAATAAAGTGCGGACAAACAGACAGACAGACAGACAGACAGAACAGACAGACAGACAGACAGACAGACAGACAGACAGACAGACAGACAGACAAACGGAGGCTATCGATATATAGGTAAAATCTATGATTTACCCATAACAAACGGAGGCTATCGATATATAGGCAAATCTTTGATTTACCCATAATAAAAAAAAAGACATCGAAGGAACTCCGACCATGGGTAAATCAATAGGAGATGCTTGAGTGTACTGATTAGTCATGATTGATAGTAGTACTAGAAGACGAAATATAAAAGCAAAGTGAGAGAAAAAAGTTAATGTATCCTAAGTTCAAATTCGTGATCATTGTTGTTCAATCATTACATTACAAAACTATTTAAAATAAATTAATTTTTCGAAAACGAACATATACATGGCATTCGAACTGCGAACCTCAAAGTTTCCTGTAGACAACCTTGCCACTACAACCACAAAGTCAGATAGTAAAGCAGATGACCGTATCAAAACATATAAGAATTGAAAAATTATATGGTAGTCAAGTTGATTATGTCTTTAATGGGCATAAATCTTGAACTAAATGTGTGATTGAAATCCACGAGCACATTTCTTTATTGAAAATTTGTTCCCCGCAGAATGGCAATTGTTAGAATTCATTAGGTTCATTTGTTAGTGAATGAGGGAAATAATTGCTCATTCATTGAGTTAAAATAAGTTTAAATTCGAGATAACTGTTGCACAACTGTTATCTCGAATTTAAATTGATTAAAAATGTTTGAACAAAATGTAAATTTAGAAAATGATCAGGCATGGGATTAGAACCGTGAATCTCAGGTTCTCTGGTAGACTAACTTGCCACTAAAGCACCAAGATACGGGATGAAACATCTGGCCATATCAAAATACAAGACATCGGAGGAACTCCGACCATGGGTAAATCGATAGGAGATGATTAAATGTACTGATTGGACATGATTGATAGTAGTCCTAGAAGACGAAATATAAAAGTAAAGTGAGAGAAAAAAATGAATCGTGTCATTGTTGTACAACGATTTCATTACCAAAATATAACTTTAGAAAATGATCAAATATGGGAATCGAACTGTGAACTTTAGAGTTGCTGGTAGACAACCTTGCCACTACTCGACAAAGGCAGATGATATATCACTTGACTATATCAAGTCTTGTGTCCACCGCCTTGCCACTACACCACAAAGCAAGTGTGGATACAGATGCCAGTATCAAAATATATAAGATTTGAAAAGTTGCATGCTGGATCGAGAGTAGATGTCTTTAATGAGCATAACTCTTAAACCAAGTGGGGGATTGAAATCCATGAGCACATTTGTTTTTTGAAAAAATTGTTCCCCACAGAATGGCATTTGTTAGAAATGGGTAAATCGGTATGAGAAGCTATAATATGTACTTATTGGAGATGATTGATGGTACTGAAGAACACGTATCAAAGTAAAGTGAGAAAATAGAGTTTGATATAAGTTTTAATTCGTGATGATTGTTGTACAACGATTACATTAAAAATGTTTGAAAAAAATGTAACTTTAATAAAATGATCAGACACGGGATTGGAAACGTGATCCAGATGTTCTCTGATAGACCACCTTGCCACTAAACCACCAAAGTATGTGATAAAACACATGGTCATATCAAAATATGAAAGGACCAAAAAATTACATGGTAGTCAAGTTGATGGTGTCATTTATGAACCAAATGTGTGATTGGAGTCCATGAGCACGTTTGTACAAGTACAAGTATGGGTACGGGTACAAGTACGGATACAAGCACGAGTATGGGTTCGGGTACGGGTACAATTACTACCACGGGTTTGGGTACGGGTACAGGTACGAGTAAGGGTACGGGTATGGGTATGGGTGCAACTAGGGGTACGGGTACAAGTACGGGTGCAAGTACGGGTATGGGTTCGGGTACGGGTTTGATTATGGGTACAAGTACAAGTATGGGTACATGTGACGGTAAGGGTAAGGGTAAGAGTACAAGTACAAGTATGGGTTCAAGTACAAGTACAAGTTCAAGTTCAAGTTCAATTACAAGTACAAGTACAAGTACCAGTGCAAGTACAAGTGCGAGTACTGGTACCTGTACGTGTACTAGTACTTGTACGTGTACCAGTACCTGTACCTATGTACCTGTAGTATAAGTATAAGTGTAAATGTGATGATTTTTAACTGCAATCCGTGAGCTTAATATTTGAAATTAAACTGAGCGAAAAAAACTTCTATAGCGACTTCGACCCTGGATGTCTTGCTTGATAGTTCACTACTCTACCACTCTGCCATGGAGTAATAACCTGTAACTGGGTGATGTATTAGGATTTTTAGTGAGTGTGAGTGTGAGAAGGAGTGAACGAGAGAGCATGTGTAAGTGAAAGTGTGAGTGCAAGTGTGATTGTAAGTTAAGTGTAAGTGTAAGTGTGATGATTTTTAACTGCAATCCGTGAGCTTAATATTTGAAATTAAACTAAGCGAAAAAAAAAAGAAAAATAGCGAGATTCGACCCTGGATGTCTCACTTGAGGTTCACGACTCTACCACGCTGCCATGAATTAGTATGCTGGAACCTGGTGCTGTTTGAGGATTTTTAGCAGTTAACAGAAGTAATTATTAGTTATAGTCATATAACTCATTAACTACTGGTGATAACCAAAAACTTGTGGGCATCAAAGTTGTAGATCACATTTATACGCATCTAATGGCGAAAAGTTTTTACTCGTAAATGTTTATAGTTAATGAGCTGTGATTAGTTAAAAAATAAATTTCCTAATTAGACAATGGGACTTGTGCCATTTTGAAGCATGGTATCCTGGCTTTGTCAATCCCGATTTTCGTAGTTTTATGACAATTACTTGCAAAGCTACAGTCCCACTAAGAAGCAACATTCAACAGACGACTCTGACCTTGACGTTGACGTGATCTCTCCGAAAAATTTGGTGAAGCAGGATGACATGATGTATCTGACATTTGGTTCAGAGAACTTAACATAATGTATAATTAAGTGCTAATTATTGAGTAATTAACTCATTACTGTAACTATAATGATCTTACACACTAGGTTCAAATACAAAACTTGTGCACGTCGTTAATGTGCATTGAATGGTGAAAACTTTATTGAAAACCGAGCTGTATTCACGAAGTTATGAACATGAGTTGATTTTGCACTTAATTGCCTCGTGTGACCTTGACCTTGACCTAATTGATTTAAAACTTCTTTCAGACCTGCGTCTCTATTAAATGCATAATGTGACAAAGTTTCAAAGCTCTAAGAGATCTCGTGCATTAAAAATAATGCGGACAGACAAACGGAGGCTATCGATATATAGGTAAATCTATGATTTACCCATAACAATTCTAGAACGCTAATATTAATAATGCTATATTATAATATTATAATGCTAATACTAGGCTTCATTTCACGAATTATTTATTAATTATTTATTAATTATTTATTAATTATTTATTAGCAGGAGTAATCAAGCAATTTCAACGACATTTTGCAATTGGAGTAATGAACGAGAATGCATGAGTAGTAATTTATCTGTCATATTTTCCAAGCTTCTCCTTCTTCTCCTTCTTCTCCTTCTTCTTCTTCTTTTTTTTTTTTTTTTTTTTTTTTTTTTTTTTTTTTTTTTCTCTGTGCAAAGCACAAATTCAAGAAGGAACAACAGGTCTTTGTCATAATAAATGTTCATTTCTCTTTCAGACTTGACTGTCATTCTGAATCATGGAAACCGTCAGCTTCCTGAAGGCGATGTCTGCCTCGTTCGACGAGATGAGAGCAGCCAATGAATTGGTGGACATGGTTTTGGTTTTCGGGGAAGTGAGGCTTGCATGCCACAAAGTGGTCCTGGCATCGTCCAGTGACTACTTTCGACGGATGTTTTCCTGTGGCTTAAGGGAAAGTCAATCGGATGAGGTCGTCATGAAAGAAATGGACGCCGAAACAGGAAGGCTCCTCGTCCAGTATTTGTACACGGGCAAGATTGACATCACTGAAGAAAATGCGCAGAATCTACTCTCCGCCAGTAACATGCTCCTACTCACTGATCTGGAAATTGCAAGCGAGAAATTTCTCTGTGAACACATTCAACCATCCAACTGCGTGTCACTTCTGAATCTGTCTCATCTTTATGAACTCAAAGATCTGATCAAAAGGTCTCAGCACTTCGTAGCAGAACAATGGACTAAAGTTAGCGACGAGTCGATTATTGACTTGAAGGAAGAGGACTTCATAGAAATCCTAGAAGCGCATGACTCTCACGAGGGTAAATTCATCCGTCTGCAGAGATGGGTGAAAGCTAACGAAGAGAGAGAACAGCGATTCATGGACCTCATGCAACTTGTCGACCTGCCTGGTTGCTCCAAGAACTTCATCAGAGACATTGCTAGGGACGAGGAGCTCTTAAATAACACACGGGGGATGCAGCTCATTCAGAAGGCATTAAAACGTAAGGCCAACCTTAGTTCCAAAAGATGTTACCTCGATGATGCCGAGATACTTGTATGTTGTCACCTGCTCGATGGGTTCAGCCTTGATAATGATGGATAAGAAGAATGGAAGACTGCATTAATTGTGTTGAATGCCGAGCCGGAGTCCACAGAGAGAACTCTGGCATATGATCCCGGAGTGTCCAGGTGTTCAGACGCGAGGTGTACCATAAGAACACTAACATCATCAACACAACGTTGGTGATGCTCTTTGTAAACAAAATTAATTGGCTGGAGTCCATGGCCAACAGAATAATAATTTATATATTCATTATGTAGATATTGACTTTTTTTTTTTTGAATTTCAGGAGTGAAAATAACGCTTCATCACGAGGCCATTAGGATTCCCTCCTCACCTTTTAGATCCGAATCACGCAGCTCACCTGTTCGCTGTCACAACCTGCGGTGGTAAAACAAAACAAGTGCTTTATTCTTCTGATCACCATAGCAGACCTACAACTAACATAATTCATGAAATCAATATTCCTACTCTTGAGGCTCAACACACGTACGTCGTACTTACAGGCAGTTGGTAGTCATCAGAACATCAGGGTGGGAAGATAAGTTGGATGTTACCATTGTATGTCAGTCCACTGAAACCACGTGCGTTGCTGCTGTAATCTCATCTTTAAAATAAATAAAGTTGTCTGCTCACAGGCGATGGTCATGCAGAGTGAATTATGAAGTACGGGTATGGAGTCATTCTCCTAGAAGAGCACTACTCACAAAAAGTTTGTATGTGAGACTGTGTCATCTTGGTGTAACTTGTTGATTTGGTTTCAGGAGGACGCTATGTGTTTGGTCCAAATCAAATCAGCTTACGTTTACCCCAATCCGTGTATGTGAGTGTCTACTAATACTTATTAAGGCAGAGCTCTGTTATTATGGGTAAATCATAGATTTACCTATATATATCAATAGCCTCCGTTTGTCTGTCTGTCTGTCTGTTTGTCCGCACTTTTTTTGCTTCACGAGTTCGTCGGTGTTTGTGCACTTAGAGCTATGAAACTTTGTCACATTGTGCATTGAATCTAGACGCAGGTCTGAAAGAAGTTTTAAACTAATTAATTCAAGGTCAAGGTCACACGAACCAATTAAGTGATTAAGTACCCGTACTTGCACTCGTACCCATACATGTACTCGTACCCATAACCAAACCCGTACCCGTACTTGCACCCGTACCCATACATGTACCCTTACTCTTACCTGTACCCGTACCCAAACCCGTGCTAGTACTTGTATCCGTACCCGTACCCATACTTGTACTTGTACAAACGTGCTCATGGATTCCAATCACACATTCGGATCATAAATGACACCATCAACTTGACTACCATGTAATTTTTTGGTTCTTTTATATTTTGATATGACTATATGTTACATCACATACTTCGGTAGTTTAGTGGCAAAATGGTCTATTAGAGAACATGTGGTTCACGTTTCCAATCCTGTGTCTTATCATTTTATTAAAGTTACATTTTTTTTCAAACATTTTTAATGTAATCGTGTACAATAATCATCACGAATTAAAACTTATATCAAACTACATTTTTCCACTTTACTTTGATATGCATTCTTCAGTACCATCAATCATCTCCAATAAGTACATATTATAGCTTCTCATACCGATTTACCCATTTCTAACAAATGCCATTCTGTGAGGAACAATTTAAAAAAAAACAAATGTGCTCATGGATTTCAATCCCCCACTTGGTTTAAGAGTTATGCTCATTAAAGACATCTCCTCTCGATCCAGCATGCAACTTTTCAAATCTTATATATTTTGATACTGACCTGTGGATCAACACATGCCTCTGTGGTGTAGTGGCAAGGAGGTGGAGTCAATATTATGGGGTTCACAGTTCAAAGCCCATGTCTGACAAGTTTGAATCCCTTCTCTGACAAGTTTAAACATTACTTTCAATTTTTAAATTTTTAAATGCAACCTTGTATAACAATGATCACGATTGTAAACTAAGGATACATTAACTTTTTTCTCTCACTTTAGTTTTCTATTTGTCTTCTAGTACTACTATCAATGGTGTCCAACCAGTACATTTAATCATCTCCTATCGATTTACCCATGGTCGGAGTTCCTTCGATGTCTTGATTATATATCTCCTCCTTTGAAACACTTTCTCCTTCCACAGGGTCGTACACAAGAGTATGGACATGGCAACGAACCCTTCATCGTGTATGTGAGTGTCTACTAATAATACTTATTAATGCAGAACTCTCTGAATTTTATATCGCATCCTTTGAAACACCATCCTCTTTCTTCTTCCACAGCGTCGTACACAAATGCATGGACCCATCATCGTGGAGGTGAACATAGAGGAAGCTGGTTAATGTCATCTGGAGTATTACTCATGTCACCAACGTCACACTGCATTAAAACATCGTTATGTGTGTTATTTCAATTAGTTTGATATGGAAAATAGTTCCATGCATCATAAAATTTGATCACATCAACAACTGTTGATTGTTATTCAGTATCGACACACGTTCCCTCACCTGACCGTTTTAATAAAAATGAAGATATTTGTTCGGTGAAACAAAGAATTTCAACAAACGCAAAAACCTTATAATATTATTTGAATTTTATTAATTATTTATTGAATGTATATTATTGCTTACATTGTTACTTATCAACACTAAATAATGATAATTATCATTGATTAATACATAATTCAATAAATCTATTTATTAGTCATACATACGTGAAATTACTATTTGTTCATTAAATATCCATGGGTTCATCAAGTACACAAAATATAAATATAATTTAAATTGTTAAGTAAAAAAAAATCCAATGTGTAGAATCCAACAATTAAGAGATGTGCACATTATGTAACTATGGAGATAATTCAGGGGTGGGATACGCTTTCTTAGGGCAATGGAAGAAATATTCACACACACAAAGGTTCGAAATCTTACAAAAAAAAGACATGCATCCCTTTCATGTGAAATTCTCTCCCTCTCATCCTCATCAATCACTACACGAAGCCACTCCTCTGCCTCTTAAACATCCATTGATGCACTCGTACTTGGTTGGAACTTCATTTCTAATCCGCCTGATTGCTCTGTAATTGAAAGCACCACCTTGCAGCTAAAAAAAAATTATAAAAAAAAAAAAATGAAATAAAAAATAGAAAACAGTTCTGTATATTGAACCATGAGAAGGTTAAGAACAAAGAAAATACAGCATTACTTCGGCCAATGAATCATTATCTAATGGGAAGACAGGAAGCGAAAGATCACCCACATTTAAAAATTTAATCCTGTGGATCGCTCGCTTTCTCGAAGCTGTGATGCCTTCCAGGTAGGACTTAGTTGTCAAATAATTCCCGGATGCCCCTCAACTCGGAAGAAGTATTTCGAACTTTCTTCGTGATTGCATTAATTCCTTTGGGTGGGTATAGTAAAACCCATCCAAAGGAATTAACGTGTAAACCTTTCAGAGTGATTCCTCATGAACAGACGAAATCGGCAAGGATATAATTATTTAAAAAAACTCGCGTGTTAATTCTGCGTACTTGTCATTTTCTCACCTTGTCGTTTGAGAACAGCTATATATACATGATAATAAATAATAATAATAATAATAATAATGATAATAATAATAATAATAATAATAATAATAATAATAATAATAATAATAATAATAATAATAATAATAATAATAATAATAATAATAATAATAATAATAATAATAATAATAATAAAAATAATAATAATAATAATAATAATAATAATAATAATAATAATAATAATAATAATAATAATAATAATAATAATAATAATAATAATAATAATAATAATAATAATAATAATAATAATAATAATAATAAATAAAAAGCTACAGTACAGGACAAGCCAAACGCCACGCCATACTGCATGGATAAATAATAATATTCATATGATTCAACATTGAAGACACCAAATTCCCAACAACAAAAGAATATAAAACAAGAAAACTCTTGGCGCATGTATCAAATGTAATGTCCAGGAAATGAAGTCCCATTCAGTCCAAATTAAGAAATAAATAAAAGACTATAGACTATAGGACTATAGGCCTTGTATTTTAACAGAGTCCTATAGCTTCTGCTACATAGAAATTATATATTACGTACATGCTTTGGAAAGGTAGTTCTAATAGGACCACCATTCCTAGGAATTTACCTGGCAATAGTCCTAGTAGTCAAATCCTAGTAGAAAACGTAGTCCTAGAAATGGTGGTCTGTAGAACCACCATTCCTAGGACTACCTTTTCAGTAGGACTATACAAGCCGTTACATCGGTTTTATTCTTGTGAAGGGCGTTATGACTCACTTAAAAGTCAGTCGAAAATCATAGTTTTTGATACCGTTATGATTCTGAATTTAAAACAACCTGCACGGTAACATTCATAACGCACCCAATCAACGCGCTCCAAGTTATTCCAATGATAGAAATGAAAACCATGACATCAACTTTCTAATGAACACAAATATAACTCAACGCGTCGACATGAAAAATGTCATAAAAAAGGACACGAAAAAAAAGAGAGTTTCAGTTTATAGAACAAAACAAAGCAGGTTGCAATGAGTGTCCATTGAGTGTCCATTGAGTGTCCATTGAGTGTGTATTGAGTGGTGTCCATGTCATCATATGCATTCCCTATGCATTCCTCTACACCCTCCCCCCTCTCCGTCAATCTCGGTGCCAGCCCTCTTCATCTGACTGCTGCGTTTGACGAACACGGATTCCGCATTAGAGCTTCGACGTCGTCTAATCAAATGGCCACGGGGCGTTTGGCCCTCGCGACGGGGGGTGGGAGGGTGCAATGGGCAGGTATAGCAGGCGCTGCGTCGCAAATCATACTCCGTTCTCCTGATCATAACTCAGAAGGTCAAACAGACAGCTTCCAGAAATTGCTCTTGGGAAAATAACATGTAAAAATGCCACAGAGAAAACAGGGTGTTTTTTATAGATTTTTCTTTATCTTGTTTTTTTTTTTTTTTTTTTTTTCTCATTCAATTATGCTTAGTTTTGATTGAATTCAATGATTTGATTGTGATTATCTTGTCAGATTGACATTGGTGTTTATCATACGCATGCGCTCAGGCAGTGAATGACATTTCATGCGCTGATTGTGTTCATGTCGTAATTGAAAGATAAGTTACTCTGAAACAATTAACCACGAATCATACAACAGGTGCAGGGGAAAGTCAGTCAGTCAGTCACTCACTCACTCACTCACTCACTCAGTCAGTCAGTCTGTTACACAGTAAAAGGCAGTGTTTCCTTTCAGAATGGAGAACACATCTCTTTTGATCTGTTGCCTAAGCAACGCTTCCAGTTGCCATGGAGATAGAATACGCTTCGTTAGGAAGCGACGGAAGCAGACGTTGAGGGGGAACTGAAAATGCACAACTGACATCTCAATGTTCAACATTCTGAGCTCTTTTGCCAGTTGCAAAAGGACATTTGACTTACTATTGACATACTAAGTATACCTTTATGACCAGAGAACCCCGAATTCCTGGAATTCATAATGAATATTGCGTAATGGATGTACATTGTACATTTATGCCTATCATTGCATGTTTGCTTCAGTAGCAGCACCCCTCCCCCACCCCACAGTGCATCTCCATTCTTCAGCGCTGATGGCATTTTAATCATGAGCAGTGGGCACCCCTACCCCCACACCCCCCTCACCCCTTCTCCTAGCTCCGTCCCCCGGGATTTCTAAATCTTCCTTCTCCTTTCAGCGCTCTGAAAACAGGCAATAATTCGGATGAATAGACACACACGGTGCCGTGTACACAGCTTATTTGTACGACCAAAGCGAAAGCCGTGCAAATAGACACTTTGCGCGTTTTGAAATTGACATTAGTGGCTAATCCGCCGACAAGCGAGATGGATTTGATTGAAATCCTTGCAACGCAATCAGCCAAACATATGGCATCTCCTGACGTACGTCAGGGTCGGTGTTTGCTGCATAGATCTACAGCTAAATGTTAATTCTAATTATCTGAATTATTCAGGCTTGTTTACAATCCTGTGATGTGAGTGGATGATATTCCTCATCAAAATGATTCCTTGCATTCATAATAATTTTTTGAAGTTCCTTTGCTGTTGAAGTGATAATTGTCATTCAGGGTGTGTTATTACACAATATTCTGTGCATGTGATGGTGTTTATTTTTTGGTGTTCAATATTTTCTTGTTCGTTGAGACTTGCGAGCCTTGTGGCCATGCGTAGCAAACATGTGAGAGTTTATGCAATAGACGTATACATCTATAGATGTGCTTTGCAGAATAATGCATAGGGATCATTTCCTTTTCCTTGCAAAATCCGAAGCAATGTGTGAACAAAGCTTGTATATTTAATATCCCGGAAAAAAAAAAAGGGAAACTCTAATCGCGCCATGGAAATTGGTTTGGGAGTACATTCTATAATCGATACGTAATATGGAACTATGTATTTCATCTTTGACTTCTAACAGATTAGTTAATTAAACGACGTGTTCAACCTGCTTACGGGGGAAGGTCGCGCATGCGTAGGGCGTTTGTTTCAATCGCTGCATCAGCGTCAGTTTAAAACCCTTTCGGATGGCGTTAATGGTACGGATGGCTATTCATACGACCGTCGCGCGCACAACGAAAATCGTCATTTTAATCCTATTTAACGTGCAAATAGCACTCTGTGAGGCCCACAAAAGAGCTCTTTGCCCGGCCTGACGCATTAAGGCGGAGAGTGGAGAGGGGGCATGGCGAATGGATCGAGCATTAGTCGCCTCGATGGTGATTACATGCCATGAATAGCGCCGGCTATCTCAGCACCGGCATTTTCATTTGCGTTGTCGTGAAATTTGACGCATTTAATGTTAGATTAGACACTGGCTATTTGTACGTGCGGTTCACGAGGGTTAAACGCGTGCGCGTAGCAATTAGCGTGTGATCAGGGCGTTGCGTGCGTGCGTTTTATCACCTTGTTTGCTTTGACATTCATAGATCTTAACGCTGCCATGGAAACACGGGGCGAGACCCGGACATTCTTATTATTCTCGTATAGCTTCGAATCAATTCCCCGATGACTTTTACGGCAACCCTTCTACAGCCGAACGAAAAGAGACCTGCATTGCATAATGCAAGAAGGAGTTTTACAGCCCCCTCTCTTAAATGGTGAAACCCGGGACCGGGGTGTTTCCCTATACTCTTACAAATATATAGAGGTAGGGTTTCTTAGCATACCTGGTTCCATCCATATGCAGTATCACACCTTGTTTTGGTGCATTGGTCGGCCACCGTATACATACTATTACGTCAGCGATAGTAATAACAAGAATAATAATCTATTCGTACTAATAAACGTACAAGTTTATATAGGTGAAAACGAAAAGAAAAATATAAAATATCAAAATCAAAAACCATAACTCTGTTTGCCGGATGAGATTAAAACAGACACGCGAGATCGTCGCGTGGATTTGATGTCATCATTACTGATTAATTCCCATTCTTCTTCTCTGACGCTGATGGCCGATTCCATTTCGTCGCCTTGCTCTCAGAACGAGTCAATTTGCGAGCATCTGGCGCAAATGCTCCCAAAACAAACGATCGCACTCTGGGGGGAAACAATTTCAATCTCGTGATCTCTCGTCGCCCAAAGTCACGTGTTGCTGCAGATCACGTGACAATGACGCCGAGTCCCGCGAGATCCCGTTCACCATATGGTAGTCGTGTCATTAGTCGATGCCCTTCCCGGGAAGCGCCTACTTTCACGCCACCCAATTTCCCGCATAAAGAACACGTCATTTAGATGACACCAGAGTGTCACTTTATTGTCACCGCCTGTGATTGGTACTCTGTGAAGATCGATGGTTGGTCATTCGCGTTTAACTACTGGCACTGATCAATGTCGTCGCCTGAGAGACACGTTCTTTCTCATTACAACACATGCACTGTCATATTTCGACAAATACACGGTGCTCCCGTATAGAATACAGCACTAGCCTCAACTCTGAGATCATTCTATTTCTGGCATATTCTGTTTACATAGCTCCGGGACCAGTTCAATCAGCTGACCTCCTAAGGTAAGATGCATTTAGTTGCATGTATAACTATATATGTTTAGTTTGCAGTTTAACCAAGTATATTAAACTTATACACTGACACACAAGCAAGGTGTGAGTACGGGTGATGACACGTGAACACGTGAACACGTGACGCACGTTCAGGTGATTTTATAATTGATTGTGATCAATAATCAAACCCTGCTTGACATTTAACACTTGAGTTCATTAAGATAGAAATCACCTGCACTTATAATCGATTTCATTGATTGAATCTGAAGCCCGATGGTGATCTGATCACGTGAGGCAAATGGTCAAGATTGAATTGACCACTGTCCATTTGGAACGGTTGTTTCGTGCTGTTGTTTCTTTTTAATTTATATTTGGTGTCAATACACTTCAACAGGTGTGCGATATGGAATGCTCAAAGTGGTGCGGATATCTGTGCAATGAGTATCGCATATTGAAACAGAAGAAGAAGAATATACTTGATAACAGATTATAATAATATTAATTTTATGTAATATAATTTATAATACTATTATTAGAGTTAATGAATATAATCAGATAAACGCCCATTTGTGTCGATCGCCAAGAATTTCATATATCAGAAATCACAACAACAACAACAATAATAAATAAAATAAAAATAAAAAAATATATATATATGTTAAAATATAAACACAATGTTTGTATTGTATTAACATTGTAACATTCCAACAACATGTCTCAAATAGACAATAAGACAAGAACATTGATTGAATTCCAAGAGGAACAATTAGCAATAATTTATGAATATTTTCACCCGAAGCTGCCTGGATTTGGTGAATTTTTCAACTGAATTAACTGTTCGATCGGTTTGTGATCAGGGGGTTCGTAGGCCTCGTTCTGAGGTAGGTATACATGTGATGGCATTTATAAAACCACCACGTCACTTTATAATAATTAGACGCGAGGAGGAATGTGGAGCTGGCTTTGAAGACGTGGTGGCCGAGTGATCAGCCCCGAAACGGCGTCAGCCGCTGGAGGTTCAAGAGCCAGCAACAGCTTGTCCTAAGGGCGGACCACATTCAGTTATGCCATGGTTCCAAGTGTGGAGTCACTCGATGGACATCCGAGTGCGTCGTCTAAGAGACCTCAAAGGCATCATACGCATGTCTGTGAATGCCGAATACACGTGCAGTACTAGTATTAAATATCGCAGGTGATGATGATGCACGGTGAATATAGTATTCTTCTGTTTTCTTTGCCATAATTATATACAGCATCAACAGCTCTACAGCAATGTGTTGTTCAAGGTTAAGCATCGAGCCATATCTTCGGAAGTCGTGGAGACAATGCTAGTATTAAAGTCGTTAATTAATCTATGCTAATCTGATACGTCAATGTGTCACTTATGAAGGGCGAGGCCTAAGATCGAATGCTGAAATGATCGATCTCTGTGTGATTTTCAATTTTATAAAAAGTTTAAACTGTTCTTAATTTGGTTGATATTATCCACGAGAAAAGTTGTGTACCCGAAGTTTTCATTTTTGAATTAGCTAATTGTGTGCATTTTGTATGCAAGCAAAGGTGAGAGGTTTCATGAGTACCCGAGATTCTCTTCATTTGCATATTAATAAATAAACCAATTGACTCATTGTTAACCGCTAATTCGCACCATACGTATATTAAAATGCACCCATTGACTTACACTAATATTGCAATAATTGCGTGACTGCAACACTTGAATAGTTTACACACTATATATAGCACATGATACCTTCGCGTTGATGACACACTAATGCATCCAACATTGAAGACATCGCTATATAATGGTAATATGATCGTCTTAAACTAATTTATAAATAGCATTTAAGGGAAACACACAGACGTGTTAAACAGCCCCCATCAAATAAGGCAAGAACGCTTAGCTAACATACACACCCTATCTCCTGGTTGCTCCAGCGCCGTCTTAAGCCCCGCCCACTCCTCAAGATAAGCCCCGCCCCTTTCCAGCCATCGATCACTTACCCCAAGTGACAGAGTCGCAGCATCTAAGTCTGATTGATCGATCGAGGATGATCGTCGGGGCGTCTTTTGAGAGTGTGGCGGGGGGTGGGGGCGGGCGCGATCCATCAGCGCCGGTATCCAGGGCCGGCGCTGTCTCTTTGAGGCCGGCGTGATGGGTCGCACCCAAGGGTCCCATCGCTTGCCACCCTGGCTCATGTATGTTCAGTGCTGCATGGGCAAAAAGCGGGCGACCCGCAAGTGCATGCACGGCGAAGGGAGCGCCGCCGCCGAATGGGCTGATTAACCGTTCCTCTCCCCCATTCCCTCCGCATGCACGCTAGCAACAACAAGGTGTACTTCACTGATCGCTGTGACCCGTCGCCTGACCCCTATTTGACCCCTATTTAGAGTATGACGGAAGTGACGTCATTTGCTTGTTGCCAAGCGACGCATTCTTTGATCCCGTCGGGGAGTGTGTCCGATCCGTCGCATTGTGACACGCGAGGGTAGAAGGGGAGGGGGTGCTCGCTAATTGCTTAATGGCAACGAATAACACGGAAAAAGATCAATGAGGAGCGATGCGAGGGGAGAGGGGCGCTACCTGTGGGCTGTAATCGACAGAGTGAGATCGACAGATGCACGCTAGCCACGTGCGAACGGAGCGACAAATGAGCGTCGGTTAAAACGCGCATCGAAATGTGTTCCTGGAGTTTCGAGCCAAAATTGCGACGAATGGAAATGTTACAAACGTTCTTTTAATGCGCGCATCTTGTGTGGGAGTCGCCTCTGTCGGTGCAAAAGGTGTATGGATCAAATCATAGTGTGTTGTTATATGCATTGGAGGAAGTGGGTTGCTTGTGAGATACGCGTAGATATCGATAATTATACTTAATTAACACGAGCGAGTATTGGTGGAGACGTAAAAGCGACAAGCGTGGCCTAATTAACGCAAGCCCCTTTCACCGGCGAAGCATTTGGAGATCAATGTAAAGTTTTCATAACGTGCAGCATTAATTATAATGTTTTAAAATCCCTCGATTAATAAATTATAGTTTAACCCTCTCTTTTGGTAAGCAAATAAAATTAATAAAATAGAAAAAAATCCTAAATTTCTCATCGCTCGAGGAAGTGCGTTGAGTCTATAGTATACACATAAGCATTAGAAAACAAGACGCTTAATTAATACTAATAGGTCACGTATAAGTCACGTATACTGTTGTAGTTATCTGATATATCATTTACCGCAATATACTCACAGCATCTGAGTTGCCTCGGGAAAATGCAAATACATAATTAAAACAATATCTCGATTTTACTTCCAAAGCAATGCCATAAATCAAGAATGCTGATAGGTTTAATTGCAGACAATGTCATGAAATTGACAGAAACTGATTGAAACGAAATAGATTAATGGAGTCGTTGCATATGATAGGAAGGTCAAACGGAGCGACAGCACTGCGTCCCTGAGACTAGCGGCGTAGGAGCAAAGGTCTCGTTGATTACGCTGAAAGATAAACGAATTAATTGCACGTAGTTAATGTCACTCTGTGAAGAACGTTGAAGAGTTGTTGACAGAGATCTTTCATCCGTCCACTGCGTGGTGGCAAATCGTCATATGATCGATGTCTTCCTTATATGAGAAATTAAGAATGTCATTAATCATACACGTTGCGCGCACGCGTGATTTCACGGCGACCTCAGAATATAATATAATTATATGTAAGCCTTCGATGCTGCAATGACTCCGCGCTCTTCTCTTGGACGAATCCACGGAAACTCATCCAACAGTCAGGATAAGCATTCCTGGATCGGCATGCGCTTTACGCAGACACATGCATCCGTGATTATTCCACATGCAGAGACCGGATCCGGAAGCCACGTGTCGTCACACTCCGGACAGCATACACACGGAGGAAATGTTCTTCGTCTGTGGTATATAAGTATGTCAGCATTTATTAATTATTTATTTAAGACTGCTTGAGTCCAGGATAGTTATTCTTCCTCTGTGGTCAGACGATAAGAACGTAAACATGTTTATAAAGAAGGTGGTATTCAACTATATGCATATACGAATCATGAAAATAATGAGCTATTTATATGATGCCGTGTATTATACACCTTACCTCCTAACTAATCCAAAAATAAATTAAAACGCTAAAAAAAATGGAATGCGTTGTTCACGTATAAGATGCACTGTTATCATTATGTATCTGCGGGTATCGTATAGAAATATATGTATATATCAGCATCATGGGGTGCATTGTATGTCAGTGTGACCTCATCGTTGCCATGGCAACTGTCGACATGCACACCCGAAGCTCAACTCTTAACGTCGTCCGCATGACGGGGTCATTGAGTGCACCATTCACGCCTTTGACGCAAGTTGTCGCGCGGTGAGAGCGAAGTGCATGCAGAAAGGAACGGCGCATTCAGTCAATTAAGAAGAGAAGGGAAAAAGAGCATGAAAATCAATCAACCAATCGATCAATCAATCAATGCGTACGACACTTCTGTAAGGAATTGAACTTCCATTTAATTATAAATGGGTGCACGAGAGATGCATGTGTTAACCAATGCTGCATGTATACATATATGCATGTGAATCATTGTTATGTTATTGTCTATAAGTTAGGGTTATATAAGTATAAGTTAAGGTAAGTTGAAATTTAATTATGTTAAGCGATTAACCTGAAAGGGTGTTATTTCATTTTTAATGATTAATAAACCTGAATGCCCTTTTACAGGATAAACACACACTTACATAACTTTCTAAGAAATCGATCGATAGATTTCTCGAAGCAAGCTTTTTATAACCGTCGGCCCATTCATGCCGGAAGTGGAGTGGCTTCCGGTGTAGTGGCGCCACCTCACGAGTTCTGATGAAGACCCCCTGCGACGCTGATGCATTGTGGGTAAGTGACAAGTCTTGTGGTAAGGCAACGACTAATGCTCGCAGGATCTATTCTCGCGGACATCTTTATTGATGCAGTTGATGTGAAACGCCTTTTTAAGTCCTGTCACCGAATGAAAAGAACGCGTGCGAAACGACTAATGGATGGCTTAATCCATCGCTCAGTTTGATTGACAGCTTTCGCTCAAATGAGCGGTTAATGTCTACCCAAAGAAAAGAAAAATCATTTCTCTCTCTCTCTCTCTCAATAATTTTTATACTATATCTCTTTATACACTATTTCTGTGTGTATGTTATATGTGCATACAGAGCGACTTGTCATATTCTATACACCGTGGCCTATGTTATATTAAATATAGTATAATTCCGTTCGTGGCTCATGTATTATTAAAGGTGCATTATCTCGAGGTGAGGTCTCTGATTGGCTCACCCCCCGCAGTGCATTGAATGGAAGATCGAAAGGTCGCTCTATGCTCAAGTATATAACCAGGGAGGGAAAGGGGGCGCAATCAATCAACCCGATAGAACGAGATAAGCTGAATGGAGGCAGTTAAAAGCGCAGCAAGACATCTTTGTGTAATTTACTGTCAATCATCTCCTCTCGATTCGCGTGTGAGAAAAATGTCAAAATACCAACACTTATATTGAAGCTGTACTTGTTGTTTTTTTCGTATAGCATGCATCTTTTAAATACATTCGTGTATAGAGTGATAATACACATGAGAGTACCTGAGTGGAGCTGTATGCCTCTAAAGGATCTACAAAAAAAGCAGATCAAGAGGACAGATGAACCAAGAGACTCACAATGTCCGAATGTGTTGATTATCCAAATATTCTGATTCGCGTTCTTTTCCGATTCGTTTCATAATTTAAGCCCCTTTGATCTCCTCTGTGTGGAGGGGAGTGGACGTGTATTATTGAAGATTCCCGCTGAATGTGATTGAATAAACAAGGAATAAATCATGCAGGACGTTTGTGCATGGTCGGCACACTGTGGTCAGGACCCCCCGCGAAGACGCTGACCGATACAAAGGACTAATTATTGACCGCTTTGACCAGCGTTGATTGATCGATCATTAGCCATGACGTAATTGAGCGTTGCAATTATTAGTACACGATTTACCTCTTATTGATTTTTGTGCTGATTTGTATTTTTAAATTTCATTACGTAATAATCATGAGCATGGTGAATATATACATTGTCCGCTGTATGTGAGTCAGCACTCATAAAAATTCAGGTAAATTGATTGAAATTATATATCTTTTAAGTCCGAAGATCACTACAATATCATTTGGATTTTGAATTCAAGGTATGTGCACTTTGATAACCCCTCTTTCGTTCCAATTGATTTGTCTCAAATTATTTCCATATGTTGCACATGTTGTCTAATAAATCATTTCCACTTTATGCGTCAATATTTTTGGTTGTTTTGATTGAGCGTTAAAGACAGCAAAGGTGATTTCGTGAATACCTGCGTTTGAATAATTATACGGAATCAAAATATATGCTTTACTCCTTATGCGTATAATTAGTGTAGAACCTCGTGTAGAATCCTCTATTCACAGGGACAATTATGATAAACAACAAAGGAAAAAACTGGTGCAATTTTCTGCAATATGTGTCATTTAATGCGATGTGCATTTTAATTATTTTACCGAGAAAAATATTAACATGTAATATTGTTATGGGGTTGTTGTTTTTCACATAATTAAGCGTAATCAGGTGCGTCGTTCCTCGACGACGATTAATCTTCTCTCAAAAGTGTCAATTTCAAGATTACGTAACCCGATTACCAATTATATCGAGTACTGAAGCACTCATTAGTCATTATTACATGTATCACTTTTAAAGAGATGTATTTTATAGTAGACTAATGAATAGATATGCTGTTTATCTCCATGTAATGTTTACAACTTTTTGTTCTGGTTTTAAGAATTTATTTCTGAGAATTCTTGTTTACATCTTGAAACGAGTTAAAAGTTTACACGAAAAACATTGCCAATGACACTATACTTACCAAGTACTGTGATGTAATTCTTACAAAGTGTTTATAAACAAGTATAAACTACGTAGTATTGCACTGAAGGTGAAGTTCATTGAGTATACTTTTCACCTTACCCCTTTTCAGCCTTATTAGTCATTTTTTTCCTCATTAAATACGTTAATTTTTCTCACCTGTATCTCTCATGATGAGCAGCTCTCACAATCTCTTCAAATATTCTTCTTCTTTTTTTCTCTCTCATCTTCTTTACACATTTTTCAAAGATCCTTTAAATTTTCTCAGTAAATCGCAGAGAGGGGTTGAGTACACGGTCAATAAATTTCCAGTCAATTTAACATCAATTGAACTTATCATTGAATAGAATTTCTAAACAAACAAGATGTAGTAATTTTTCTTTTCCCCCTTTTTTCTAGCTCTCTCACACAAAATGTCAAATCAACATCTTGTTAAGGTGTAATTTTATGCATGTTTAGTAGAAATAATTACACGTTGGGTCCTTATATAGTTCACTAGCCCCGCCCCCTATGGTTCTTAATGAATTCCTGCGCGCGGTACTTGGCACTACTTGCAGTTAGTGGAAGGATACAACGAAGTGTGAAGAGGTCTCCCGCCGAGTCCCACAAGAGGCCGACCGAGCAGAACAAACCGCCCGGGAGGGGAGCCCCGTCACTCCCCAGCGCCCGGTGAGAGCACCCCCAACCCCCCTCCTCATTACCGCACCCCAACAAAAGGCGAAGGAAGAAAGAACTGAACAGAGTCTTTTAATTGACCGAACGCACGAGGCAGAGAAGAGCAATCGGCTGTGTCTCTAGTTAGAGCAGTGCTCGCCAGGGGGCGGGTCATTCAGGTGTGCCCCCTCTCCACCCCCTCTCCCATACTCTCTCCTAAAGCGAAAAGAGAGAAAAAAAAAAGCATCCCCGACTGATCTTTTTAGTTGCGCCGTGCGAATTAATAATGCAATGGTATCGACATTGCGAAAGAGTGTCGACGCCACTCTCTGTCTATACGCGAAACGCCTTCACTGTGAAGCGCACTTGTGACGCCAGGCGTCTCTCCCGAAGTCGTTGGTTGTTTTATGCTAAACGTAGACCGTTTGACAACGTACAGGTAAACCGGGTTCTGTGGTGCATATTATAATTTGCAATGTTTTGAATTCTACACGGAAGCACAATATTTTGCACGTGTGTGTATATGCATATAGTTATTAATAAATAGTAACAGTACTCATACATCATGACAGCATCCATGAAGATTAATCACGGGTGATATACATTATGTCCGGAAATTTAAATAATTGAAACCGTTGCGAAAATAATTTACATGTATCACATTAAATGAAGAATTGCACCTAGTATAACCAAGGGGTGGGTATACATTGAAGCCATGCATGGAGCTGAGCAATATACTATAAATATATAATGTATATTCACATAAATTGAGCATGCAGTGCACAGTGTATAGAGGTGATTGTATTATTTACATAGCAGGTGACTGTTATACATATAATCAAAATAACAAAATAGCCCATTCAATATATACTTATTATACAGGCCGATGACAGACTTATAGAATTAACAAACAATCGAATTGATCGACAAAAACTCAGAAATGTCAAAACAGCGAAAACCAACAAACCCTCGAAAGTGCATCCTTTGTGATGCTTTGCCTGATGAAGAGGGAAACCTCATATAATCCCCTTAAACCCCCCTCCCTCTTTCTCTCGTCAGCTCCTCAAGTGACCGTGGCAGACGTGTGAGCGCTGACCATTGTTATGGGTCAACTGAGCGAATAACACGAGGTTCATAACACTTCTATTGGATTTAGCTGAGAACAGAGAAGAAGAGGAGAGCTAACCCCCCCCCCCCCACTCTCTCTGTTCTCCTTTAGCTCCCTTGTCGTAGGGCGGGGTATAAGTTGTGTTTTGTCGGCGGAGGCCTCACAAATTTCAAACTCAATTAGGTGGAGACATTTTATGCTTCATAGCACGTGACAAATTGGTTGCCATGGTGACTGAGAAGGGTATGTAATCACCGAGGAGTTGAGCCGTTGGGAGGGGAGGGTTTGGAGACGACCCGGCCTCCGGGGAAAGAGGGAGGGGGGTGAGCGGCTAAGAGGGTTAGTGTGAATTTCAATGCTTTGCTGACACTTGGTATATTACATGATATTGAATACCTTTCTTCTTATCTGTGCAATTACGAGTTTATTCTCAATCCTGACATTCGACATTGTACGTCTTTTGCAAATTTAACACTGTGCATATTTCCCCTGTAATACTGATAATAAACTTCTACTTAATCAATTAATTAATTGGAGAAGAAGAAAATTTTAAATCCTAGATTATTCACGCAATACATCTGAAAGAACAATGAAGCCATGAATCTCACCTGCACATTGTGTAAGGCAAACCTGTATAGCAGCCAATAATAAACTAAATTGATGATTAACTAGGTAATAAATACACATTAACTCTCACGAGCGTGCTTCTATCGCCATTACTTTATCAAACACTGATTCGGATTTTGATTTAATTTCGCGATTAAATCAAATCTCTGAATTGTCCTGTGTGAATTTATTAGGAAATAATTTTGAATTAATGTCGTGCTTCTACCCAGAGAACAGCTTTGATGTGATTTAGTGGAATTTCATGCAGTTAAACAGGTGTTTTGTCGTTATACCTACAGGTGTAATCAGAAGACCAGGTGGAAAATCCGCACAGATAACTGGTTTTTTATGCATATAATATAGGATTCTGTTCACTTATTCCATGCGTGTCTTCACACATCTCTACTATACAATTGAGCAGGTTTTTAATGAGATTGAGTTATATAAATATATTTTCCCTCGATTTTCTGGTTAAAATTATGAACATTATTATGTGATATAAAAAAAGAGTAATTTGTGTCATTTAAATTGAATTGAAATTAAATTGAATATGCGACAGTGTTTCAATTCCCAACTGTGTATTATTTTTTATGTGTGTGCGTGTGTGCGTGTGTTGAGGGGGGGGGGGGCGTCGTTGTTAATTTTCTCATCTAAATATCATTTGACCATTTATTAAGAAAAACAAATCATTTGAGTATATGCTGCTGAACTTCGTTTAAAAGAACACGCATCTATATATTGCACAGCACCAATAAATAAAATGTTGGCCTATAATTATACTGTTATTACAAGAATGATGCACCTGTTAACATAATTGTAGTGAACTAAATAATATAATAATAATATATAATGAGATGTTACATAATTACCTAATCCGTTTCTGTTGGACGGAAGCAACGAAACATGCACTCTCGATTTCAACTATCTTAATCAAATCTTACTAGCTTTAATTTGGTTACGTAATCAACATATACTCGCGCGAAACTGAACTCAAAGGCACGAATGAAAGGGATGGTGCTCGTTAAAAATATATAATTATTTGAATATTAAATTAACAATAATCTACAGAATGGATCCATTCTGTTCATCTGTGTTGAGTGAAATGAGCAAGCGACGCGACCAGCATCGTCGTGCGTTTCATCAACAATCGGCGAAAATTGCAAAAGCATTGACTGTTTACCATGACAACAAGCGACTGTTTACATTCGCTACCATAGCAACAGTCTCCAGGGAAACCACGCGCATGGCAACTGAGCATCGGAGCAGAAAGCGAACATTCTAGATGAATTCTTGATGTTTCGTCAATAGCAACAGATGTCCCCTCCCCCTGCCTCCGCCGCAGTCCCGTCAATAATGCATGCCATGCTGCAGTACAGCACGGCCCTGTCTCCCCGGATGCCCCTCACTGCGCACGCGCGATCTGGATTCAAATAATCGGTTGCTATGGTAACATATATATTTTGCTATAAGAAGCCTATGTTCTTTGTATAGGAGTCAACCATCGCAATGTATATCATTTAAATTGGGTTCTACTAGAATATAAAACCGGAAAAAAAATGAACCATTGAATCAAATCCATTGTGGGTGTTTTATAATATTATTGCATATCACAGCGTAGCGACACTTTATTACCTGCAACTGCAGGTGAGCAGATGATTACGCCGTGAATGGTCGCCTGGTGTTCTTACCTCTCGCCTGATAAACGGATCTTATTATTAAGCTCATTAAATATAATCACGACGAGACGATTATTGTGTCAAAGAGAACACAACCGGAAGACGGCTATACTGCGATTCAACTAATTAGTTTAAAACGTAATTAGTGCAATGAGAATTTGACGAGCAGCGAAGCATCTGTTCCAAACTGCGTCTCGCTGATCAAATTCAATATTTGCTCATCAGAGAAATTGGATCATTTAATCCCATTGAATGCAGAGCGAGTAGCGTGGGAGAGGAATGCATGGAGCAAAGGGGGGAGAGGAGGAAAACAAGGATGAGAATAAAAAGGAGTAGTAGAAGGATTGTGAAAATCAGGATGAGAATAAAGAGGAGAAGTAGAAGGATTATAAAAATCAGGATGAGAATAAGGAGGAGAAGTAGAAGGATTATGAAAATCAGGATGAGAATAAAGAAGAGAAGTGGAAGGATTATGAAAATCAGGATGAGAATAAGGAGAAGAAGTAGAAGGATTATGAAAATCAGGATGAGAATAAGGAGAAAAAGAAGGATTGTGAAAATCAGGATGAAAATAAGAAGAAGAAGTAGAAGGATTGTAAACTCAGGATGAGTATAAAGAAGAGAAATAGAATAATTATGAAAATCAGGGTGAGAATAATGAGGAGAAATAGAAGGATTGTAAACTCAGGATGAGAATAAGGAGAAGTAGAAGGATTGTAAACTCAGGATGAGTATAAAGAAGAGAAGTAGAAGGATTATGAAAATCAGGATGAGAATAAGGAGGAGAAGTAGAAGGATTATGAAAATCAGGATGAGAATAAGGAGGAGAAATAGAAGGATTGTAAACTCAGGATGAGTATAAAGAAGAGAAGTAGACGAATTGTGAAAATCAGGATGAGAATAAGGAGGAGAAGTAGAAGGATTATGAAAATCAGGGTGAGAATAAGGAGGAGAAATAGAAGGATTGTAAACTCAGGATGAGAATAAGGAGAAGTAGAACGATTGTAAACTCAGGATGAGTATAAAGAAGAGAAGTAGAAGGATTATGAAAATCAGGATGAGAATAAGGAGGAGAAGTAGAAGGATTATGAAAATCAGGATGAGAATAAGGAGGAGAAATAGAAGGATTGTAAACTCAGGATGAGTATAAAGAAGAGAAGTGGAACGATTGTGAAAATCCGGATGAGAATAAGGAGGAGAAGTAGTAGGATTAGGAAAATCAGGATGAATAGGTTTCAATCGCCATTAAATTTAATGCTTTTAATATTTCTTCAAATTTTGTCCTTATTAACCATAAATCTTGATCGTCCGCAGTTAACTTTTACGACGATGCGCATTCTTTGTTGAGCGAGGCTTCGATTCGTTGGAGCTGTTCGAGGAACGACATCTTCATGAGGTGTTAACATTTCGCGACCTTTTCGCTTCGATGGAACGCGTGTTCATTTTATCTGTTTGCGCCGCGTGTTTTGGTCATAACCGGAAATGAAAAGTACAACCTTATTCTGTTATACACTCTCATCACAAAATTAATATACAATGACTGATACTGAGGTTATATTGGTATCTGTAGTTATTAATCAACAGTGATGTTAGTTAACGTAAGTGTGTTTTATTATATAATTGATCACGTGGTTGCTTTGTGGTGTATGGATCTGCAAATGAGGAACATCGATTGGAATCAATTGGGTTTTAAGTATTGAATTGTCACCGCGCTGATGTTTTCACGCATTAATTCTGAATGTCAGGTCGTCATCCAGGTACTAAAAGGTAAAAGGTATGCGATCATAAGAGTGTCATCATTGCGGACCGCGTGTTGCAATCGTAAAGATTTGCGCAGCTTCGGCGAATGTTAATTTGCAGCGATGAAAACACAGGCTTGTTTACTATGCAGGGCGAAAGTGAATTAAATTGCAACAAATGTGGGTGCAGAAGTAGATTTGCCACAACTATAAGCCGATTTGAGGTTTCCTTCATATTACGTCATTTATTATTGATCTCAAAATATTGAAAGTTGAAATTGAAGTGCGGTTGGTTGTTGAAATCATGGTAAGTATTCAGTCCTATTGCATAGTGTATTTTACCCTCTTATAATTAGTACATGGGTAGGATTCAAATGTGAATTGTGTTTATAATTTGAAATTGGTGGCAATCGTTTATGAGCAGGGTGCATTATTATTTATTGAGGAGGGGTGGCACTCGATTAATAATTCAAATGTGGGGTTTACGGGGGGATTGGTGGAAGAGTAAGTGAAAAAAAAAATTAATAATGATTAATACAATTGAATTTACATATTTTATTATTCTCCAGCACAATAATTCACGTATATTATTAAAAGGTGAAATTCATTCGGATATATTCTCAATTTACATGTATATTACATATTATAACATATCAATCAATACTCACAGTAAAAGGATAAACAAATTATAAAACAAAAGAGAAAACGAAGATCAAAATAACAGAAAAGTTAAGAAAGAGTAAAACATTATAATCAATAATATATCAGTCCCAAATGAAAAATAATAATAATAAATTAAAATGAAATTATGATCAAAGTGGTTTCGAAAGAAACGAATGCGACATTAGCAAAGGGTTTAACTGGAATGGATGCGACGGTTGGAGGCTGCGGGGAGGAAGACCCGCAGGGAAACCAGCGCTCCCCGGAGACCGCCGGGCAGGTGGGTAGCTCGTCCGCGCCATCGGCCCGGGGGACGGTGGGGAGCCTGGTAGCTGCGGTCCGGCCGCGCTGCTGGCCCGGTGGCTGTGTGCGTCGTGGAGTTTTCGCATGTGTTTCTTGAGGTCGAAGTTTCTGCAGAAGCCCTTGCCACACAAGTGACAAGTGAACGGCTTCTTATCGTTGTGCGTGTGCATGTGGAAGGTGAGGTTGTACACCTGGTGAAAAGCCTTGTTACATATATTGCACTTGTACTGCTTCTCGGTGGAATGCGTCAGTTTGTGGTTCTTGTAGTTACCCTTCTGGTGGAAGCCCTTGCCGCAGTGTTCGCACACCCACGGTTTGTAGCCTTGGTGAATGCGCATGTGAGTGTTGAGGGTCGATGACCGGTTAAACGCCTTGCCACATGTGACGCATTTGTGCGGTTTGTCTGACGTGTGTATGATTTTATGTCGACACAACGTCGACGCCTGACGGAAGCCTTTGCCGCACAGTTTGCACACGAATGGTCTCGCGCCGGTATGCACGGGCATGTGCCGCGTCAGGTTGTAATGCGCGTTGAACACCTTTCCGCACTCAGGGCAGGTGTATGTCTTGTTCATTCCGTTCTTGACGTCCTCCTTGGTGACGTCGTCGTCGTCTTTAGTCGGAGATGACGTCGGTGACGACTCGGCTGATGACGATGAAGGTGTTGACAGGCGCCGCGTCTTCACGGAGAGGTCGAGAGTTTTGGGGGAATCCGTCCGTCGATCTGCCTTCTGCGGGACCGGGCGCTGCAGCGGGAAGTTGCGAGAAGAGGGGAGCGATGACCTCGGGATGAGACCCGGGAGAATAGGGGGCTGCTGCAGGCCGCGCAGCACCTGGGCCTGGTGGAAGGAGCCGAGGAGGAAGGCGGGGTGGATGAAGGGTCCTTCCCCGGTACGGGGCGGCAGGCCGAGGTAGGGAGCGATGGAGGCGTGGGTCGGGATGGGGAAGACTGGGTAGCGCGGGGCCTCGTTCGTCGGAGGCTTGGCCGGGGAGGTCGCCTCTGCCGTCCGCCCCTTCCGCGGCTCTGACGGCCCGATGAGACGGTCGATGGAGAACGCGAGCGAACTGGGCACGGCGGGTTTCGAACTCACGTCCCGTTCAGAGGTAGAGGTGTGTCCGTGGCATGACGTCATCGTGGTGATGTAATCCGGGAGTGCGCTCTGACTCTGAAGACGAAGAGAGAGAGCTGAGTTATATAAGGGACGAGAGATCCTTCGGCGCAAATTCTCGATTTATACTCGAGGAAAACAAACTTGATAATTCAACAATCAAGAAATCATGAACTGTCAAAACCTAAAGACGGAAATCACAAAAATCTGATAAAAGACAATTTTGACATCTGAAATATATTGATAAAAAGAAATAAAATATTAAACACCCGAAAAAAAAAAAAAAAAAAAAAACGATGAACTTTGAGATTGCAACCGTTGACTCTTGATTGGCAAGTGCTGTGTTTACCTTCGATTCGATCTCCGTGACTATCAACACAACAGACGGAAACAGCGCATCCTTTTGAGCACAGATCGGATACTCCGAGGTTTATAAACCGATCGGGTGACAGATACGCAACGAACACTGCTCATGCAAGTAATTGCAAACGCTAAATAAACATCAGAATCACGCAAGCCGAGAAATGAACGCCGCGCCCTCTCATTGGTCCGTTCGTCTGATGGGTTTGTCACGTGGATTTCGCTTGTCAGCCAATCAGCGCGCTGCTAATTTAAGCCCCGCCCACCGATGATGACATCCTGTCTGCCCTATTTATCTATTTGACGGGCGATCATTTAATGGACAATTTTCGCAGATTGCTCGTTCGCCGTGCGATCGCAACGCACGAAATGGCCCCGTATTATGGCACTACGTCAACGCGCGATTCAAACAGGAAGGAATGATGACGGTTGCCATGGAAACTGGTGTTATGAGTGTCATTGAGGCCGTTTTATACAACGAGGGCGAAAATGCTAAGGTTTGAACTGAGTAACAGGCAGCTCCTTTACGATACGCCAATCTCCGGACGCGCGATGCTGCAGGGTCGAATGCTAGATATATATTATTAGTATGCATATATTATTGCTAGTATTATTATCATTTCGCCTGTCAGTTTCATTGTAATGCGGTATACTCAAATTTCATGCCTCTAGCATAATTAATCGAAACATTAAGCATATACAACATAGAGGTGCAATGCAGTCTGGATTCGAGGATAGTCCGTGTGTCATGTAAACGAGGTTGTTGTCCGCGGTCATATGACACGTGGACTATTTTTGCATAATGTTACATTATTCTTCGAAATATCTACCCCTTGTGAAATGTCATCCGCATTGTGAGATGGATGTTAATTTGCATAGATTTATAACGAACAGAATAATGGTTATTAATCTGACGAAAAGAGATGTGGTGTCTATATGCTTGTAAGAAAAGAGATGCTTGTAAATGTGATAAATACCTATGACCCCTTTATGAAAACAGACAAACCTGTGTAATGAAATAAGAGATGTCATCATTCTGATATGAGCACTTATCGGAACAGCAGTTCACGGTTTCGATACTGCTTAAGAACTCAGTGAAATGCGCAAAATTATAAAGCCAGATTTATAAAAATTACATTCGATTTACAGACAAAAAGGGCACAGAAATATATACATAAACATGGGTTCGCTGTGCGTGCGATATCATCCATATCACAACAAGCAATCGTCATAATGCACGGCTCACGACGATGGAGTTTAATTCTTGTCGATTACGTCGCTTGACATTAATTAGGCATGCATCATCATCACCCAATCTAAATGCAAAGCGCTTAATGGCGCCCTGTGAAACGCACCACTCCGTAAGAATAACAATGTTCTGGCTTCTGCAAAATCACGTGGCCCCTGAAAAGCTTAATTTACAAGATTAATGTTACTCAGTATGTATACTACGCATGGCACATATACTATCCACAGTATGATATATGATATATGCACGTAAACTCACACAAAATTATAATTATCAGTGCGGTTCCTATTTGAAGTGATACAATCGCCTTACATCACAGTTGATTGCTGAGATTAAAACGATAACAATGAAGCAATTTAACAGCTCACCCCCTCCTCGCCCCCTCCCCGTGTGAAATGAGCATTTTGGGCTTGATTAGTTTAACTATACGAACGGGTTTTTAGTGATAGAACACGCAACGTTTATAGAGGAGACCTTTTCCCGCGTTCGAATCGCGAACAGAGAAACCATATACTAGGAGTCGTTACGTAACTCGAATTAATATTTGGGTGTCGACGAAAGAACCGCTCCCCGTAGAGTCAAAGCAAAGGATGCTCCCTGCTGTTATCAAAAGAACGACATTCGTCAACTGCACAAATTAATTAGCGATTGTGCGGTTAATTAGAAGGTATAAATTGACGACTAGCACCCTCCCCCTACCCCCACCCCACCTCCCGCAGAGAGCTCCGTGCTGCTAGGAGCGACAACGCGCTACAAATATGAGGAGAAGATTGAAAGGAGAAAGAAGATGTAGAAAGGAGCGAATAAAGAAAGAGCAAAGAGGAGCTTAAAGAGGTCACACGTCAGCACAATGACCAATTAAAACAACCGACCACCCGAGTGATTACGGTCATTTATAGACTCGAGTGAATGTCACAGTATGATTCAGCCCTGTTGTGCAACCCGCCCAGGGGTGAGGAGTCTTTTTAGGGAAGAGGAAGTAACCTCTCACGCCCGCAGGAGGCTCGCTTCTCCTTCATCCTTCAGGAACTTCACCAGAAGGTGGCGCCATGAGCTGGACATCGACTCAAGCCTCGTTTTGACACAGCTGATTTCCGGTGCTGGATGCGTGATGAGGAAGCCCATTCCAAGCAATTATTCGCCATCGGCTACCGGGCACGCAAGGCAAGGGCCAAGTTCTTTAGAAAGCGGCGCCTTAATTGGTACTGCAGCCCCCCAGAACAATGCAACGCCACCCTCACTGACTTCTTTGGTGTTCGTCACCCCCTCAGCATTTACCCTCGCAACCTTTTGTTGCCTTTAAGCAACACAACGATACAAAAAGAATTTCCAAGAAGAAAAAAAAAATGAAAACCCTCTCTCCCCGCTCAGCATAACGATGTCTGCGATCCAGGGTTATGATAATGATATAATTAATCTGTGATATTTGAGGTCGTTTGTAATATAAACAGTTGATGACGTCATTTCTAAGAGGTTTCCCAGCCACTTGCAGCTGCTTGAGCTTGTCCTCGTCCAACGAGGGTCGAGACAGATCCACTTCGACCTTGACGACATGAACTGAAGATGCTGCAAGTAATAACGACTTCCTTCGTCGGCTTCCGTTGCGGGATTCCTTCATCTGTCGTCACTTCCGCTCAATTGCATCGCCACTTCAGCTGCGCATGCGTCCAAAGCAAACACTTGAATAAATCATCTCATGTTGCGCTGTTCGATTTCATCCGCTCCCCCCTCGTCGATGTTTTTGTCAATAGCGAAATCGATCATTATTCAGGCTGAATGTGTAGCATTATTTTAAATCTTAGTTTCTTTTACACTGTTGCTGTATGAAATTATAATGGAATATGTTAAATATTATAACACTATTTTGTGTTAATTTAATTTTGGAGGGGATTCTTATCAATTGTATTCGTTTTATATAATTATATGCACCTTCATCGATCAGAATGGTGGCTGCTCACACGAGAGATTGTTATTTATTATAAAATGAATTAAACAAATAAAGGATCAATATATATGTATCTATATGCGTCAATCATTATCACCATAACATGCAGAAATGTCGTCGATTTCATGATCAAATGTCGCATAAATCGACCTTCGCTACTTTTGTTTTGAACAATAATTAAAGTAAATGCGTACATGTTTGAAATATTATGCGAAAATGAACCGATCTTAAGTTTATTATGATTGGTACCGTAACTTGGTAACATTTCAAGACGGCAACTAATTGCATTATGTCATTTGTGAGACAAATGTGTTGATATTCGAAGTTTATTTAGCACACAAAAAAAGGAAGCATATCTGGTCAAGCTAATATGATTGCTTAAGTCGCTAACTTAAAAAAAAAATAAAATAAAATTAAAAAAAAATAAAAAAATAAAAAAAAAAACTCATGTTATTACAAATAACATACACTAGTAAAATACAAGAGATAATTGCTGTATATATAAGGATTTTCGTATACTTTGACTCATTTGATGAATTGATTCTTTCAATGTTTCATTTCAAGTTAAACATATAATTATGTCGTTGTTTTTTGGTGATTTTCAAGTTTTGTTTTTATTTTGTTCGCTATATTTCTTGTTTATATATCTGTACAAATACATCTTCATTAATTATAACTGTGAGCTCCGTGGCTGACCTGTCAACATTGAACTCACCTTGAGTAAAATCGACAAGCATGAACAAAATAAACGAATGACGTAGGGGGGGGAGAACAGACAACTTTATAATATTATGCAGTAAAATAAAGTACAAATTACGCCATCGATATTTAATGATTACTGACAGCAGAAAGACAAAATTCGGAGGCAGAAATTCACTTGATTGTGTTTGGTTCATTTTTCCTTGGGTGACCTCATAAAAGTATAATTTTAAATCCTGTAGAATTTCTTGAAATATAGTTTTTTCTTTAAATTTTATAATTTTATCTTGATTTTTTTTTTTCTACTAACAAATATTATAATTATTATTCACTTTAGTATATGCAGCACTGCATGGATAAAATAAATATTAATTAGCTTGGTTTTCTATTTTTCATATTATGCACCATTCTCATATTACTTACATAATTACGTCGTTATTTGTGACGTCAGCATTTGACGGAAATTATTCAACAAATAATATTGTTATGCATTACAGCGATGACACCCCTATCTTCTTGCCTTCAGCTGCTGCGACTGGAAAGTCAACGAACTCAAAAACAAAACAATGTTAAAACGATCAAAATCTGTTTGATGAATTGAGAGACAAGATTATGACGTCATTGCTAATTGCATAACACGTCACTTCAACGGGATGGCGGAATATTCCACTGGGAGCATATAAGTATGTGGGTCATGTATGTATGTTTGCACACAATGAGCTACTTTCAGCTTAAAACTAGTAATTATTTGTGCTTTTTAGTTTGTTTATTTAATTCTCATTCTTCACTCTTTCAATTGAAGTCCTTTTTTTGCCAGCCTGCAGGTGAGAATTGAGGAGCTGTTTGAGATGTTTACCCTTAGAAGAGAAGATATTTAATTAATAAGGATTTTGATGGGTGACTTTTAATCATTTAATGGTGTTCGTTATAATTACTGCAATTAGCAGAGACAAACAGTGGGTTTTTGGTAATTCAAATTTGTACAGTACCACATTCAAACTTAGATTTCACTACGAACCAACTCACCCAAACAAAATACTCCTAACTTCCAAATATATAAATACTAACTGAATAGTCGTGTAATAAAATTGATTTCGCACAATACCTTGCAATAAATCATGACACCTGAAGAATGAAGCCGGGTACACATAGGAACACCCGAGCAGCAATTTGAAGGTGTGAATGAAGTGCTTACTAATCAAGATAATTAAGAACTCTTCAGCGGCGCAGTGGTGCTGTCGAAATGAAAGGCCTGGCACCGGGTTCAATTCCAGCCATAATCATCATGTAAGTAGATCTCCCCCTTCCGCCTTTTCTCCGCCGTCATCATTAACTTTGCGGGAAATCAAGTTTTTTTTCCCGCGTTTTCAGCATGCAACGCCATCTGTGAGCAGTCGGAGGAACTGAAGCTCAGCAGGAGGTGTATCGTGTTGAAATATCTCTGAAAACATGCGAATTTTGTCGAGAGGGTGACCTTTGACCTTGCTCCTTGTTATGCATATGGTGTGGCATTTCGATTTGGAGATCGGTTGATTTGATTGCAGGGAAATTGAAAGAAGAGACGCGTCATCAGATACAGCGCGATAATCGACCGTGACGTCACCAATTCATGTGCACACATTGCCTTTAAGTGTGCACGAATTTTTCTCAGTAGCTTTCGCCCATTTTGTTAAGTACTATGCGTTGAAACTGATTGCTTGTTACGCGAATCCAGCCCAATGCACATTTAGCAAAAGAAAAAGGGTGTTCGCTTTGACAAATTATTTTTGAATCACCGTCACCATAGCAACTACACAGAAAGTGATGACGCAAGTTTCGCGTGATGCGCAATCTCTCAACACCGTTCGGACAGCCTCAAGGGAACCGAAACAGCGTTTTAGCCACGTTTCATTTAACATTACACGCTGTTTCAGCTCATCCCGTATAAGCCGTAGTCAGTCTCACATTTTCCACTCGAGTGCGCGCGCCTTTTTACCGTAGGCAGCCAACCCAGAAGCGCGCCCAGTGTCAGCAGCGGGCGAGCGGTGCGCGCGGTCCATTGGGTTCGGACAACAGCGTGCGGATCGCGTATTGAAGCCATATACTGGACGCCGTGAAAGCCCTCAATCGCCCGTCACCTCCTGCGGTCCCGATTTCCCAGATGACGAAAGCGTAAAATGGGAATGATGAGAAGTGAGTGAGTGACACGCCGCTGGCCGCTAGACGGAGCCACGCATTATGGTCCCTGTGCGCATGCGCTAATGGATGCGATTTAAACAAAACATTCATCGACGCAGAAAATGGAATTGAATCTCACGGGCCTCCGTCAGTGTCATTAGTTTGCGCAAAACTCATCACATTTTCGCGTAATAAATATCGCGATATAAAGTGATACAAATTATCAGTTCGAAGACGGTTTATAAAGCGGCTGGACGATGCCCGGTGCCTCGACCCCGCTAACAGGCGGCCACTTGAGATCTCTGATTGCAGACCCTCGGCGGGGTTGTTAGCTTAAACGCCCAAACCGGCACAACGTCACGGAAGCCAAGGCTTGTGCTGCAGGTGTCTCACATGCAATCACATGCATCCACATGCATTCACTCACATGCATTAACATGCACATGCTAACCCGATACACTGTTGGCGTAGACGCTGATAGTCTTCTTGTTAAGAGAATCATCAGGGATATATGGTCATGCAGTGTACCTGGTTATGCATTTCATTTCCATGTCTTGATTTGGATGTTCAATATCGCTTATTTAAGACGTGTTGTATGCCATTGTATGCATGGCTGCCAACTGTGGTGGTTTAATAGTATCAATGTTGAAGCTATATGCACTTGTGTTGGAGGAAGTGTCTCCGACGGCTTTTAAATTTACAAGGACGCACACATTGTCGTCAATATGCCATGATGCACCTTTTAGTGATCAAATATTTAATCGTTTTGGGAAGTTTCTGCGCACTATACTTAAGACCGAAAATTGATGTACATGCACTTGTTTTTACTCAGCGATCAGTGAGAGTTCCTCTGTCTGTCCTGAGTTCTAATATTGTGCATTTATGCACAAAGCTTGGTATACCAAAGCACCGACACCTTAGTGAGGATTTCTCTTTCCGTTCAATTTTTTTTATTGATGACGCCACCCAACAAATATGTGGTTTAAGGGATCTTATCCGCCTGCGAGATAGCAGCGGATTTATCACTAATGGGTGAACGAGGGAGGAGTTCAACTCCCTCTTAAAGTCATTGCTGGGAACTAAAGTTTTACAATAGAGCTGTTTATCAATTGATGACATGTCGGTTTTAGTGTCTGTGTGTTGTTTTTGTTTTTGTTTTGTTTTTTGTTTTTTTGTTTGTTTTTTTTTTTGTTTTTTTTTTTTCGTTCTTTCTTATATGGATATTTTGTACTTGTACACCAATTGTGCATATATCTCATAAAAAAATATGTTCTATTTACAATGGATGAACACTAAACGCCATTATAATTATAGCCCTTTTCATGGAACCCTGTTTCTCCGCATTTGCCTATCACAGCCGTAGTACAACATCCACGAATGCGGAATCTCTGCGCTGTAATAAAACGGACATAATTCTGAATACGCAAATCCCTTGTTATATTTGTTGCTTTAGTTGCAGTAGTGCATAGTAGGTGAGCCCAGAAGGCAGGAGGTGATCGATGAGCTGTGTTCGCATCGATCAACGCTTCAACACCTCTCTTCCTCACACATATCGCCCGAAGCGGAAGCGTCTGACATCGAATATAAATATCAGCCACATCTGTGGGTTTACTGGACGGCGTCAATAATGTCAATCGCGTCGCTCAGAGCACAAATTAATGATTAATGTTGTTATAATCATAATGTTATCATTCATCCAGCCATCGTGTCAAATTGAGCGAAAGGAGAGTTTTTCAAGGGACGTTATGATTTCGTCGCTGGGGCAGAGAAGGTTAAACCTGCTCTGGTTGGGGGGAAGAGAAAGAACGTTATGATTTTCATGATAGGCGTTATGATTCCCTCGCAAGTCACATATATCCCATTTGAAAGAATCACTAATACATGTAAAACCAATAAGCGCACTTGGTGGAGTCCTAGAACAATTTTTCTCTGATAAAAATAAATAGTTAAATAATTATAATTGAACTTCTGGCTTCCAATACTATGGCTGATCCCGATCGCCCGTGGATCAGAGGCTACGTAACCGTGCCAGGCCCAGAATGAGTCTACACAAATTAAAATTTAAGGCTTCCAGGTTTCCTTACAATTCTCATGCAAATAATCCGACAAATATAACAGCGTCCATGCTGTAGCCTGCAATTTCACAAAGGGTCACAACAACCGGGTTTTAGATTTACTGCTGAACTCTTTTCATATGACCAGCATCCTACTTTTAGTGAGAGAAATGCCGGCAGCAACGAACGTCGCTCGGATTGAAATTTCGCGCCTTTCTTGGAAATCAGGCCGGTGTCGAATAAAAAGTTGATCACTGAATATCTCTAGAAGACCCAACAACTATTGACACGAGATATGATCGAAATTGATGCTTTGTGATGCCTTTATGAGAAAATTAGAATACTATTGAAATATTATTGTTGGTGAAAGGCGATTTATCCCAAGGTCTA
The DNA here is from genome assembly GCA_000328365.1 of Capitella teleta. Lineage (NCBI taxonomy): Eukaryota > Metazoa > Annelida > Polychaeta > Capitellidae > Capitella > Capitella teleta. The sequence goes on along the minus strand of KB312171.1, from coordinate 242,904 downwards.
ACTTCACATGGCAAACCATATGCCGCATATTTTATTATTTATGCGGCCTTTGATAGGCCTAATGTAGAGTATTAGATTAAATTACCAGAAATACGCAATTACAGATTTTTGGATTTTCAATGTACGCCTTCATAAACGATAAAATAACAACTGAATTAAAACAATACACAAATAATAAATAGGACTATACATATACTATATACATTGAATTCGTGTACATGTATACGGTAGTTTTAAGACTACATTATTATTCTTCTCACCTCATAAGTGCACGATAAATAAATGCATAATTGGTTAATTACACACACAATAGTACAAGAATACATCCGGAAATATTAATGTCATTATGTGTACACCGTGTACTGCAGACAATGCAAGCTTAATCAACACATGATATTATAACAACACGTTGCCAATCAAAGTAAAAGTCTCCAAGTTTTTTTTTTATGTTGCCAAAGATACAACTTCGCTTTTAATCACCGGTACAACGCAATCCTACCTTTGAATGAAAAATATATCATTCGAACAAGTTTACTCACCGAATCGAGAGAAGCTGCTCTGACGGTCCGACTGAGAAGTGGCGTGAAAAGAGACTGCAAGTGGCAAGGCTCACAACGAAAATTATACATTTATTGAAGATTTCGCAATGAGTGAAATTAGCCACAGAGGACGGAGAGAGTAATCACCTAATAGGTCTTGAAGTGGCGCCCTGCTGAAGATCCATTCTTAATTCTCAACAGAAGAAATTATTTTTTGAGAGTTAATTCACAAATCCATTTGATTTGGTGTTGAAAGACCTCATGACAAAGGGACAATTGGATGAGAGCAGAAGATGTTATGAGGTGTTACGCATTTGATCCATACAAAAATTCACGAGTAGAATTACAAAGTGGCTTCATGCCCTGTTCTCTGGTGGATAATGTCATCATAATTGATGGTACTGACTAAAAATTCTATTCACTCTCTTAACTTCAAAGTGATGATCATGAATCATCATCTCTCTAGCATCGAATCATGCCAATCTTTTTTTTCCCTCTTTAATCATAATTATTTTTATTTGGTATTTGTATATTCTGTGTGAGCAAGATTTCTTAATTACTGTCAATAAAATAGCTTTTAATTGAAAAAAATATGAAGATGTAAATTAAATTGAAGCACAGTCCCTCTAGCGGGAAGCCATGCAAAATTTCATCCATAGGACCATTACCCAATTACCGTAACAAGCTGGACAGAACTTGAGGCACAAACACATTTCACTTGTCTGATATGACTCCAGTCTTAATCAAATTAATCATTTAATAGTCATTTTGTAAAAACTCTTGACTGTGATAAACAGAAACCCAAACTCTTTGATAACTGAAATAGATTGGACTAAAAAAAAAAAAATAAAAAAAATAAAGACAAAACAAATCAAAACTGGTTGAAATACAAATAAATGAATGTTTATTTCACTCACAATCGTACTTCACTCAAAAAATACTCAAAAATTAAAACCACTCTTACACTCAATCACACGATGATATCAGAATTTTGACAAAAACAGCACTTCATGATTTGATTTCTAAGACTGCTGAAGGCGTGAACGAGCGCTGTACGCCATGTAGCTTACAAACACGGCCACCAGGGCAGCGACACATTCGCTCTGAATGACAGGTCCTCTCCAGATGCCAGAGTGACTGATCGGGAGTTCGTAGAGAGCCTTTACCCCATCAGTGGATTCACCAGACCTCTGGACCTGGAGAAACATCAAAATAAATAAATCATCATGAAATTCACACTATATTTCAGGGGAATATAAATGCTATTTTGTTGTCCGCAACCGTTGAACTTTTACCTTTAATGTTTGTTTCTATGGTAACCAAGGAGGAATAATTAACCAGATCTGACCTTCAGTATACGGCACAAACAATATCCTTATAACCAAGATAACTTATCAGGGAATTTCAAGTCAGTAACCAGATTATCGCAAAACTTTATTTCGATTCCATACCCAAGGTATCATCTCATCAGTCATAGCCATACTACAAGTAAAAATTCCGTTCTTATAAATATTCACGCTCAGATCAACCTAGGATGTAAATGGCAGCCCCTTAAAGAATCGCTCTCAGTCATGAGAGACAACCCACACACACACCATGAAAGCCATGAAAAATATGCTTAATTAAAACCATGAATTAAAACCATTGAAGAAACAAACCTCATCAGCATCTCCCTTTTTTGTAAAACCATAAAAATTCATAAAAAACAAAGTTCCATAAAATGATAAATTCATAACAACCAACAAGACGGAAAACCAAGAAAAAAAGAAAAGAAAAAACCAACAGAGAATAAAACAAAATTTCTCACCTTTCTCAAGGCAGAATAACCTTCCTCATCAAAGATTCTCATCGTGTAAGTACCAGAGGGAAGGGACTTGTGATCCTGGCTGAAGCTAGCCTGAAACGGATTAAAACGGATTAATGAATCAGGTACAGACGCAGTCTTACCTGGTAAGTGTTTGTGCCAGGGATTCGGCTAGCGGGGGCGGTCTTGCCCTCGAATTCAGCGTAAAGACTGAGATCCTAGAATAGAACAAAAATGTTGAATGAGCAGAATGAATGTGCTTCTTACCTTGAGGCCATTCTTGCAGGTGATGCTGAATTCAGCCAGCACCACGCTCTCAATGGATGCTGTGGAATCGGTTGTTGTGTACACCTTCTGCTTCACAGACGGAGACAGACAAGAGTCCCCTGCAAGTGCAATTAATGCAGATTTGGCAGCTGCTGGTTACGGAGAATCATAGCACAGCTTATGTGCTCCAAATAGAATATTGGATTTCTCCATTTGGGCGCGATATCATAATTTGCAGTCCGTGTATATTGTAGCATAAGTCTACATTTGGTGAGCTGGTAAACGTGGATCTAATCCTGTTTGGCTGGCCACAAGTGGGACTTTAGTAAACTTATGTAAATCATTAAATGTGTGTGTTATAAGGCTTAAACAATAAGTGATTGTGTTGATAGAATGCCATTATGAGTCTGAGTGTCACTATATCATGACTATCATAAAGACATAGTGACTACTAATTGACTATGAGTATGACTGTATGAGTGTATCAGCGTGAGCGTTTGAGAGTACATTTTGATTATGCATTATCATTTGCCATCTGGCAACTTGCAAACGTATATTGACAAAGCTTTACACATCGCATGACCAATGCGTACGGAAACGGTGTTGGAGCGTTGTTTTATAATAACTACCAATGGGTGCATATATTAGCCCAGGAAGACCCCCTGTGCCCCTACTGCCGGGTGACAGTCAACATCTCAGATCTCAACGTGTTAATTCGTTGACGTGGCGAGCAGCCAACTGAAATACCCGCTTCAAGGCATCTTTGCATTCGATCTCAATCAGCATTGAATATAAATTAGAGCAGAACAGATAAATAGAAATCATGTAATCATTATGAGAGGCTCACCGGCGGAAAGCAGA
>KB312171.1:199698-239383 GCA_000328365.1 Capitella teleta | reverse complement strand
TCTTCACGAAGTGATATTTTGTTGCGGGTTTAATTAATGTAAGTTCGACATGATGGTACTGGCTCATATTGTTTTTTCTCGGAGCATAAATATACCAGCTAACGTCTGGAGGGTTAAACACAAGGATTTGTCGTATAATATGTCTATATTTATCATGCAATCGGCTGAGTGTGTAGCCTCGCTGCCAGTAGACGCAAAAAGAAGCGGTTTACCGTCGGGCGAGGTATACAGACCTCGCCCGAGAATCTGTGCTAGACTTTAGTAAACTTATGTAAATCATTAAATGTGTGTGTTATAAGGCTTAAACAATAAGTGATTGTGTTGATAGAATGCCATTATGAGTCTGAGTGTCACTATATCATGACTATCATAAAGACATAGTGACTACTAATTGACTATGAGTATGACTGTATGAGTGTATCAGCGTTTGAGAGTACATTTTGATTATGCATTATCATTTGCCATCTGGCAACTTGCAAACGTATATTGACAAAGCTTTACACATCGCATGACCAATGCGTACGGAAACGGTGTTGGAGCGTTGTTTTATAATAACTACCAATGGGTGCATATATTAGCCCAGGAAGACCCCCTGTGCCCCTACTGCCGGGTGACCCCTGGTGACAGTCAACATCTCAGATCTCAACGTGTTAATTCGTTGACGTGGCGAGCAGCCAACTGAAATACCCGCTTCAAGGCATCTTTGCATTCGATCTCAATCAGCATTGAATATAAATTAGAGCAGAACAGATAAATAGAAATCATGTAATCATTATGAGAGGCTCACCGGCGGAAAGCAGAGGCAAAAGAGCCACACAAATAGCAAACAACACTGGAGAAGAAGACATTTCGACTGCTACCAACACAAGCGGAAGAGAGCTGGCATCACGTGACCACAGTGAACTCTGCATTGGAGTGGTGGTGCACTGGGTCCCCTTGTCTACTCCACATTATTACGAGCTATTATGTCGTGAAAATAATAATATCACATTATCACCATAGAAAAACATTCATTAGTAATTTATTCTAAGAGATAGTTGTGGTTTTGTGAAAAATAACATCATTATGTGCTTCGTTTTTAAACATTTTGATCATACAATCGCCATCTTCTAGAGTAGCTCTTGTTACTAATGGTTTAAATGACAACACTCACCGAATGAAACTCATTGATATCATCACGTCAAAAAAATTCATTCATCATTTATTTCACACAAAATACAATACATGTATATAATGATATATGATATCATATTTCTGTAGTAAAAAAAAATGATAACAATAAAAAAAAAAAAAACAACAACAACAAAACAAAACAAAACAAAAAAAAAAAACAAGAAGAAAAAAAAAAAAAACAAAAACAAAAACCTAATTATTAAATCTAACAAAAAATTAAAAAGCGAATCTAATGGATACATTTATCTTCAAGGATGTATTCTATTTCATCTCTTGTCAAGAGGGGAGACTGAAAATTACTGTCTATGATGTCCCGAATGAGGCTAGCTTTAACTGCTGCTTCAGGATCAAAGGGCAAATTAGAGCATGATTTATTTAAATTGAGGGATGTGATGCTTCTATTGTCTGACAGGAGGATGCTAGTGACAGAATTAATAGTGGCGTTTCTGCTATGACGCATTGTACAATGCATACGATGAAATCTATTTAACAGTTGAACTTTCAGAGGAGCAGTGCCTATTAAGGGTAACAAATTGCGATGAGTTCTTAACGGAAGGTTCAGAAGAAAGCGAATCCCTCTGTTATATTTCACACATATGTTATCAATGCACGACTGACTCAGACTCCATGCCTGTGAACCATAGAACGTCATACAATAGGCTTTAAACAACTTAATTATAACATCTAAACGAACACCTCTAAAAATGGCTTTCAATGAATTGACGTGAAAAAAAATAATCACTGATCTTGCGAGTACTTTCTGGTCCTTCGTCAAGATCAAAAGAAATAATAATTCACCTGCTTTACACATTTAACTTTCTTTCCACAAAGAGTGATATTGGACACACTGTGAGTATTGGATGAATAACTAAAGAAATAAATTCGGATTTAGATGGGTTAAACATTACATCAAAATTAAGTGCGAACACTTCGCAGATTTTGAGCATTTCTCTCAATCCTCTCAAAGATGGTGCCAGAAGAGTGAGATCGTCTGCATACGACAATGCACCAACGAAACGCTGCCCGATGTGACACCCTATGCCCGATTCCCTAAGTCGCTCCAACAAAATATCCATGTAGCAACAGAAAAGAATAGGAGAAAAAATTCCGCCCTGCTTGACGCCATTGAGGGCCCCGAAAGGTTCGGTCTGAGCGCTATTCCACCTGACTGTCATTTTCTGATGCGAGTAGCAATTTATCAGAAAGCGAATTACGTAAGCAGGTATGCTTCTGTTCTGTAAAATGCGAAAGAGTTTATCATGCCTGATGCGATCGAAGGCTTTTGACGCATCAATTAGACAACAGTAAACTCCGGTTCCCCTGTTAAGAAAATGGTTCACAGTTTCTTTGAGCATGAGAGTACACATGGAAGTACTATGCTTTGCTTTGTACGCAAACTGCAGATCGCTCGTACCGATTTGTTCTCTTGATATCTTCATGAGAATCACTTCCATCAACTTAGCGATGCAAGAGCTTAAAGCTATGCCTCGGTAATTATCGCTGCTGCAAATATCACCATTGAGGTTTTTCGGGATCGAGAACACTATGGCTGTGTTAATAGCTGCTGGAGAGTGGCCGTGGACCAGCATTGCGCTCAGCAGGATACTGAGATGTTTGAGCATATTCTCAGGAGCCATCATCATGAAGCCATCATCATTTCAAATGCTGGGCTAACCGGTTATAATTATGAATTAACATTTTATTATCCGCTATATTCTCGTGGAGTTGAATTTAAAATATTGTGAGATTTGACGCCGTATTCTTATAAATATTTCGTTATAACAAGAATGTCTAATAACATAACGCGTGAAAATGAGATAGAAATAATACAAATCAGTGTCTGGAAATTCTCAAGTGCGTTATGATTCGGCCAATATTAAGTATATTTTTCTACATTTTCGTTCTACATTTTCGTACTACGTAGTACCAGAAATAATAGTAGTAATAATCAGTGGCGTAGGAACCGGGGGGGCCCCCAAGTCTAGGAGTGGGGGGGGGGCTGAGTATGTTTTAGCCCCCCAAAAATTTGCACGTGCAGGAAGAAAAATCACAGCCATTTAGAGAAATCAGTCATTATTTTTGGTATTCGTATGTACGCAATTGTATGATAGTTCCATATTAATGATACTATGCTACACTGCCTTTGTTCTTCTCCCCTCAGTTCTCCTAAGAAGGCAAATGACTCAGAATCATAACGCAAACACCGCAGAGGCGCTTTTGATTTGGGGATAAATTTGATGTCTCCTCTCCACGAACTTGCGTATAGGGGCGTTATGAAATCAACAAAACCGCGCCATAGAAATTGACATTCTGGAGCGTTATGACTCGGAATCTGAAGCTTGTGCAAGTTGCTTTCGATCAAAGAGCGAAGTGACTTTGGTCCTAAGTGGAACATTGAACACTTAACACAGAGCAACAAAGTGAAGAAAACACATTCACAGTTTATTTACCATCACTCAAGAGTCAAGTTACTCCAACGAAGTACTCCGCGATCTGCTCTCACTTCCAGTGAGTTGCATTGCATTCATAATAAGATATCAAATACCACTATTTTGTATGGCATTTGGCTTATTATCTCTGTGTGGACAATATACCACTCCCGTCCAGCCAATGACTTCATTACGCACGATAAACATGATCTAAGTGCTGTCAATCAAAAGTTAGTCGCTCTGATAGAGGGAATTATTCGAATTGAAGGCAATTGTTGACCCATCCGACAACAGACAGCATTATTTGACAGTGCGACCTGGATACATTGAATGGTCAAGGAGTCAAATTGTAGGGCCTAGTTTTTGTTTGTTTTGTTATCGTTAGTTATTACTGTACAAAACATCCCTATAGATAGAGTACGAGTGTGTAGAACACCTTGAGTTGTATCAATTGCCCTTCGCATATCTCTTATTATTTGCATATTTTATTCTGTAGGCAGCATCTCTTTTTCTCTGTCTTTTCTCAACTGAATTTATCACCAGAACAGAAACATTATCCCAAGATCTTTTACGAGGCATGAATTACCCAGCGGCATAACTTCAACTACAAGAGCAGTATTTTCGTAAAATGTATCTCACGTTTCTAACAAGCGGACGAACGATAAGCGAGACGAAGAGAGCATTGGGGTGGTATTAGTAGAAAGTAAGCTGTGAGTGTGATATCAGTGAGGCGGTGAGTGACTTGCAATCTGTCGAGATAAGCCAAGAAAAAGCAAGATAACAGCTCCGTCCAGTTAGCAACATCTGGACTGCATTTCACGCCGCACCGAAAACAAACAAGCTCCTCCCTCCTCCTCTCCTCCTCCCTCCTCCTCCTCCCGACCTAGATCCCTGGTTCTTCCAAGCAAAACCCCTCCTCCTTCTTGTCATTCTAGAATAAGCATCATTCGCGGATAGACTAACTCCTACACATTTACACGAGGCAAGAGCCACAGCGATTTGGCTGCTCAACGGTTGCGTAACAGACACATAGCTGTACTTAATCCACTCTGGATATCAGCGGATCATTCAAAGCAGAGATGTTGAGCGCAACAGGAGTACTGCTGGTGTGCGTAGGGGTCGTCCTAGGATGTTCTCCGGAAGGTTGGGTGGACAGGACGGTCGTACAGCGCATCCTGCAGGACGATGTGAGTCTCTATGGCAAGATTATCCAGCACTACCCGGACGACAGGTTCCCCGGCGATGACGTGTTCACGGCGGAGATGGAAGTCATGTGTGTGTTGAAGGGACCAGAGTCGCTCAGGGAACACCGCTTAGTGAACATCTCAGAAGCAGGTCAGACGCGAAGCATTTAGTACTTGGACACACTTGATTCAATTAGTTCTGGTTGCTTTGGTATGCGGGAACTGTGCCTTAGATTGGCATGAACTTGAAGTTATTGTAATAATTATTCGCAAATATGTCAAAATTTATTACAATTTCGTTACCAATCGATAGTCATTAGTGTTGGTCAATTTAATATATATCGGTTTTGATTGTGTGTACCGATGAATGTATTCAAAAGTTAACTGTTGGTTGGAATCGAATACGAAGAAACAGACATAATGTTGTTTTAGAGCCTAAGAGGTCTGACCTGCAGGTCATGAACCCTCCCATCGATCAGACATCAGAGTACTTATTTCAAGAACAAAGTTTTCTGTGTCATGTATTGTAAACTAGTGATGCAAAATATAAATGCTATGTGCACCTCACGACTTCTGAATCTCGTCTGCTGCGTGAGATGCAAAACAAGTTAACAACTCCTCTGATTCATGTGATTGGCGTTGAGTGATTCGTCATGGAAATCGCGCGATTTACCAGAACAGCGTTTCCGTCTTCACGAAGTCACGGGTTCCTGGAAATGAACGCCAGGTGGCGCAACCGAAACACGTGCCGGCAAGGCCCCTGGTGGAGGCAGGGGGTGGGGGTGCTGGTTAGGGCGCAGCTGCTCCGGCTCCCTTCTGGATCCCCCCTCCCCCTCCCCTATGCAGACTTTCATTTCTAAGTTCTATGCGTCTGCTTTATCGCATCGATTACATAAGCGCCGGTCTAATAGCGGTGATTCAGGCTCGTGAACACTTCCGCCGTATACAAACGTGTAAAATGAATAATCTCTGCTCAACTACCGTTCCTCGATCAACACAAGAGAAATGTGAAATTTTATACTTCATATCATATCTCGTCTTATCATCATCATCATCTGTGTAGCATTATGATAATAATCATTAATAATACTAAAATGAAATTTATGATAAATCAATAAAAAGATATTGTATAGAAGAAATTGTCAGGCATTAAATATCATGCACGTGCAACTATAATGAAAACGAAAATTCAGCAAACATATTTAGTATTAAAATGTCTTATAACAGCTACAGCTGACAAGGCGAAATGTCTATAAAGAAAAGCACAATGAGAACAGAGAAAAGTGTACATGCATGGTAGCAAATTGTTCCTATTGTCTAATATATAATTAATAGCAAATAACATAAAATAAATAACATAATTTCATGTTGTATCGCATAAATTAAGTACACAAATGTTGTTATGATTAAAAGCAGAGCTGAGATGAAAGAAACAAATCAGGGCTGTGATTGGCTTTCGGAGAATAAACCTATAAATCTATTGCACCAGTAAAAGGGTGTCGAAGGCACCCGAGGTTATGGGGGTCCGGGGGCATGCTCCCCCAGAAAGGAAAAAAAAAAAAAAATCAAATCAAATCAAGGATGCAGTTTGAACATTTCTGAGAACCCAAAATGCACGATGAAGTGTTGGTTAAAGGGCGAACAAATCGAGAATCTGATAACTGAAAATGAAGTCATGTACTATAGTATGGAAGACATGTACTATAGTATGTAGCCAATGACCATAGGACAAAATCATAGACACAAGAATATTTTTTATTCTGTTGATTTGAATGTTTTAGCGGCTGCCAGCTTCTGCGGTGATCCGCGACGGATATGATTGATCCACACGAAGCACATGATCTCGATCGTTACTTTTCGCCTCAGTGCATTCATCACTGAAAGGCATATCCCAAGGCACAAGAAAGTGTTTCACATAGGTGAAGGGTACATCATGTAACAAAATGTCCTTCATATTCGACATTGACACAAAATATAGATACCCGGTATAAATACACGTACGTACGCCCTCATTTGCATATTGAGCTCATTTGCATATTGAGCGGACGCAAGTTCAAGCGTAGAACGTGAAGCGAGGTGGAAAATTTGAAAATGCAAAGAACAACGGATGACGGCGATTTAATTGAACAAGTTGAAAGCGATTGAATCTTGTGAAACAGAAGCCGTTGCCGATAAATATGAAAACTGATAAGGGCGTTGCGCGGGAGAGAAAGTAGGTCACCTCATGAATGACATGTCACAAGAAAGCCTATAATGATACGAACTATAAAGTCTAAAAACTCAAATTTTCATCATTAAAATTTATAGTTTTTTTGTAACCATTCCAACTGAAAACGATTCTTCACTGTCAAGTCGATATCCTTCAGTGAAAGGTCACCACTTTACAACAGTCGAAAGAACATGACGAAGATAGTTCATGCAATGTAATACTCTACAGAAGGTATATCTATCAATGTCGATTATTCGGTGATTTTTTTCGAACGCTGCGATTGAATTTTCTTCCCGTATTCAAAGCTGATCGTGTCTGCCCACGCAGGGGTATTTGCAGGGGCGTGTGTTATATGATATATAATGAGTTTAGTTTTGATTCAGAAACATGCAGTCCAATGTTTAAGTATTTATATACGATGATACTCTTTCACTGATGATAAATGTAAACATAACTACATAAATTAGCAAACAAACACACGTATAGTGTCAAATATGATACAATAAACTGAATTATCAATAAGACAGCAACAGATGCCATGATGTATTTTCCACATAATACAAGTATTTAACATATGAATATGAGGCGAAGGGATTATTTCAAATAGTTTCTGTGTTTACTAAATTTTTTGTCTAGAGAATTCCATTTAATTTTCATCGCAACAAAGCCAAAAGACAAGCAATGAACTCAATTCAAATCAGCGATCAGATGCATACTTGCCAACCCTCCCGATTTAGGCTGGAGCCTCCCGATTTTGTGGGTCAAAACCCGCCCTCGATAAATGAGGCAAGCCTCCCGCTTTAGATACATGAAGGAGATGTAACCTCTGAAAGACCCCCCTTATCAAATGTGCTGCAGTATTTGATCCAGCCAACAGGATCTCTGGCAAAGAGGAAGACTTGCTGACTCCGCTGGACACACTCCCTGGAGTTACTGAGGAACAGAAGAAGTCAGTGTTGATTGAATTTTGCACACACCAGGCTGCTTCACCCAGTGATCTTCCCAACCCTCATGGCAGAGTTGATCAGTTCTGGGGCAAAATTGCCAAACTGGTTGATCCAGTTACCAGCAAGAAAGAATACCATCACCTGAGCTCTGTGGCCGAGCAGCTTCTCTTGGTGCCCAACAGTAATTTATTGTGCGAGGGGCTGTTCATCATTATGAAGAAGATAGTGACAGACCAGAGAAGCCAACTGGAAAAGGGGAAAGAAGATCACTCACAGGAACCTGTCTCTTCCGATTCAAGTGGTGTATGTTACTTGCTTCAATTGGCAGCCTTCTCAGGAGTTGTTGTCTACGGCTAACTCTGCGAACTATTCTACCCTGTCTGGAAATTCAGAACAACAAATTCCAGTTTGAATAATTTCATTCTACAAAATCTGGTGCCGTGCGAGAACCTCCCTCTTTTTTGTCTCCCAATGTTGGCAAGTATGTCAGAGATGCTGCGAGAAAGTGTTATGATAAACCTCAAATCAAACGTTTGGCACCCGAAATGAGGCTCCAACAGTGATATCAGCAGAAAGGGGATAAAAATAAATAAATAAATAAATAAATAAATAAATAAATAAATAAATAAATAAATAAATAAATAAATAAATAAATAAATAAATAAATAAATAAATAAATAAATAAATAAATAAATAAATAATAATAATAATAAAAAAAAAAAAAAAATGGTGATGCCAAGTAAATAACAAAACTTCGTGTGATGTTGGGAATAAGTGCTCTATCTAACCTCCAAATTTCGCGTCTCTGGTATCGCGCGTTCAATGTAAGGCGGAGAAGTTTTTCGAACAACCCTCTCATAGACGTGCATCGAATTCCTGGCCCTAACTGCTGTACTTGCTATATTTTGACATACATTTCACAGGTTTCGTCCCTGGAATGTGTCACAGTACAACGCTGGATGTGGGGAAGATGTACATCGTGACCCTGTACGACGCAGGGGAGGGCGTCTACAGACCGGTTGATCATGAGTTAGAGGCATCGCAACATCTACAGGAAGCCAGTCAGGCGTGTGGACTGGAACCTTTTGTTCCCGCCGGTGAGATTCCCATTTGGAATTATTCATTAAACGCAATTCTGCGTAAACTTAGAAATTGTAATGATGCATACACACTCGTTTTATCATCTATAATATAAGCTGAGTTTATTTTGATTTGTTTTCACTGTCTCAGGGGTTGACGTGAACATGTGTCCCCCCATTGCCGATCCGGACACGTGTGTTGGATTACCGGAGCCTCCGAAGGATCAGGAAATTGATCCGATACCGGAAGCGGAAAGTGAACAGGATGCAGGTATGTTATGATGACAAAGACATCCACGAACATTGAAAGAAATATTGAGTGAATTTCGACGGAAGAAATGAAAAATGGTATCAGATAATTAATCAATTAGCATCTGCCTGAACAAAAGAAGAGGCCTCTTGGATATACTTAGTACTTACGTGCTGTTATGTAAGCAAGGTTTAGGTTTGGTCTCGTCTCGTATGTGAGGTAGGCGCCAACATGAACGCTTGTTTAACGGGTCGATCTTGGCAGACTTAGAAATGGCGAAGTTGAAAGTCGGATAACGTTGTTTCCCGAGTAATGTTCAGGGGATTAAGGGGTATTTGTACAAGACTGAAAGGATAATCCCTTGAGCCTTGAGGGAAACTTGATTCGTGGAATAATGTGCGTTATGATATATTGATGCTGCCGATATCTCATAACGAACTTTTGCTCGCTCCTTGTGCGTTATGATTCTAATCGTGACTGATGCGAGCAGCAAGGAAGTATATGCTGCCGCAAAAGTGATCGTGATTGAGAACAGTTTTTTATGGCCCTTAAATAATTGGCAAATGAAAACTAACATTGAAAATTATAGCATCGTAGCTTCAGATGTTTATTTTGAATAATCCTCTGTAATTAATATCAAAGTTATCACGCGAAATCCACAAATGGTTCCATGGCAATGAAAACGAAAAATACTACAAAAATAATAAATATTAAAAACAGAAAATATAATACAAAACAGAAAAACTAGAAAAAAAAAAAAAACAAGGCTAAATGTAACAGCGGAAATAATGCCTCATATAACATTTCAAGTGGAACAGATCGAAACGAAACGCCATGCGCAAATGATGCACATGTCACCGGAAGCTATATGTACACAAGATGGTGAATGGCTACCAAAATATAAAGATATGAGAACGTTATATAAAAAGAGCCTGCAATTAATCACAGATAATTAAATTCTCCATTTAAACACGATTTAAGTCTCAATTTCTGCCACACTCTAATTAATAAATCATGTTTGAAGAATTTTAATTCTGATTTAGTCACAATTATTGAGAAATTATTATTTCACTTAGCTGTGAAAGTAAAATGGTGTAGCCTATACATACACAAGCTGGCATACAAATGTGTACTGGACGTACAAGATTCGAGTTAAAACAGTACATGTGACACATTATAATAGCAAAACAACGTTATGTAATAATGGCACATGGAAATGACGTAACAATACATTCTTTGATATTTCTTCCAGGAAACAGTGCAATTCAGATGTCCGCCACCCTCTCGCTAATTACCATTGCAACCATGATGACGATGCGTCTGGCCAAGTCTTAATTTTAATAACACGTGTGAATAAATAGTTTGATTGTAGTAAACACTTCAGTTCGCTATTTTTATCTCGGGAAGCAGCCAGCGTTCCCGATAACTCTGCTGGATGAGCATCTTGGAGCCTGGTTTGTTCCAGTCGCCCTCATCAGCCTTCGCGGCATACCCAGAACACTCCTTGAACTCACTGGCTGATAGCGACGACGTAGAGAAGTTATTGTTGACGTACAGCCAACCAGTGTTCTGCAAGTACTCGGCCAGCTCAAATCTGGACTGGAACACATCGGGATTAGGGCGCTTGACCGTCGTGCACATCATGACGGGGTCCTGCTGGTAGTCACAACCCTTGTCCATCATGGACTGCTCGTAAAACTGGTAATCACACTTGAACTCTGAGGGAATCAAATCCAAGGCCTTGCGGCTGCCGGTGATTAAAGTCTTGACGAAGCCATCCGTTAGGATCTCATCAGCAGGACCTGTCCTGATCTCCATGATCTCCAGGAGAAGCCCCTTCTGTCTGAGCGCCCTGTCAGCCGCTTCGACGTGGAACTTCATAGACTCGAGCGCTTTGACCATGGCGTCCAACTGGTAGTACTCCGCTTCGATGGACAGCTGATCCAGGAGTTTCGTGTCCGTTATTAAGGGAAGTTTCGGTGAACGGAGGAAGTTGAGGACGTACTGGAAGAGCTGTCCGTCACGGTCGATGAAGAGGGCTCCAGTGTCATCCAAAATTGGAGGCACAGACCTGGAGAACATGGCTGCCAGATGGGACTCTGGGTAGCGTGTCAGCGTGGACTTGCTCGTCGTGTGGCATATTCCTCCGACATTCAGACGAACCAGTGTCTGGTGGTCCTGCAACATCTTCTTGATGGACGGCCACAACCAGGCTGGCCAGGTGATAAGATCAGGAATGAGTAACATCATGATGGAAAAGAATTAATCCGAAATTGAACACAACGTGCACAGAGAAAGCGGCGGAACCGCAGGCAGAAAGAGAATCAATATAGCATGGTACAGCGAAGGAAACATTTACCTCACATGCAGTCGCCACGTAGAAGCGATGAACTTTGACCCTGCCGACGATCAAGGTTGACTCGTCACTCAGTCTGATGATCGAGTGGCGTGTATTCGCGAAGAGTCGTCGCTATTTCTATCACTTAACCTGAAAAAAACAAACCATCTTCATCAGCTCATCTACATTGTGCAAGCAAGAAGTCAGATAAAAGGCGAATGGGGCTATGTGTATATATATATTTTTTCTCTGGCTTAATTTTACACGTGAAGTTTGAGAAACACTTTTTAAAGCTTGAAAATGGAAGCTGAGATTTTAATTTATTCTACCTTACGGCAGGTTACCATTATAAATGATGAAATTTGACGACAGGGAAAAATATATCTGAGTATCAGTTTTATTTGGACCACCCGCTGTCTCAATTCATGCAGAAATCACGGATGCATATTTGTAAATAATGGGCGACGAGAAGTTATGATAACACACGCGCCGAATAACACAAGAATAGAAATTGATTTTGTGTTGTCTGTGTATTGAAACAATCAATAATACCACGACAGATAAAGATCGAGGGCAATCAATAGTGATTCCTTATTTCACAAAATCAATGACACTCAACGTTTCAGAGATTTCTTCATTCATATCATAGAAAAAGAAACAACCTCACGAGGGCCAGAGTATAGGCCTACGCGTGGTGTAAAATTGTAAATAAAAAATAGATCGTAAATCGGATCAAATAGATACAAGAAGCGTGAATAGCCATCGATCATTTTGAGGGTCCCTTCGCAGGAATTCTATTGATCTTAAATGACATCAAAGGAATATCAAGTTTTGCCGGGTTCATCTTTTTTATGGAAATGTATACATCACGCGTTTAAAAGTCTCAGTTGAAGGTCAACTTGATTCAATTGCGTACACATTGTGAATGATGACAACAAAAATGACATCGATGCTCAATTGGACGCGTCAGATGTTGCTCCATTGTTTAACGAGCAGACGACGGCAAAACCGAGTGTTGCACAATGTTGCTGTACTTACAACAATTCTTCGATGAAGGTGCAATGGTGCAGTATGATTAACTGATAGCATAGGATACCTCACAGCAGTAGTGTAGGTTACCTTGTAGCACAGGGTACTTCGTATTATAGGATACTTTGTTATAAGAATGTGGTCTCCATATCTATATTCATTCACCCAGGGAAATGGCACATGCAGCATGACATGCAGCAGACACAGCCATTTCATTTGTGTTGAATGATAATTTCTAGACAATTTATTTCGTGACGTCAAATATTTATAATTTTTAGATTTTAGCAACAAAGGTCGAAAAAAGGTAATCTGATGTATTTGATTTACAAGTACTAGTGCTTACGTGGCAAGAGAGGAAGTACTCAATATTACTATTAATAGGCGATCGCGATTAACATATTTTTTCCCAAAAATACCTACAAGAAATATCTCGTTGATTCCATGAAAACACAAAACACGACATTCCTCTACAGGAAGCACTTTCACAGTATCGAATCTTCTGAAAAAGGCGATCACTATATACCGAGATGAAAAGTCCTTCAACCAGCAGCCTTGAGTGCGATATGCCAAGTGTACTTGTGCATAATGACATATCATTAACATATGCAACGATAGCTAGAGGGTCTCCGAATTGGATGCCATGTTTTTCCCATTTCTGTTCCCTGTACTTGCATATCTCCGTGCGTTTGCATGCATGACCAATCATGAATTAAACATCTGGTCACGCGGTTGAATTCGAAGGTTTTGCTTGGTAATTTTGTGTACTGCATAAATAAGTACTTGTATCAACCTTGACTGCTTATCAATCAAATATACTTATGTGTGTAAAACAAAATCATGCGTGATTACTGATATCAATTGAGCATATTGAAATTAATAATAGTGATAAAATCGTGTCCATTTCAGACCAAAGTGATCAAATTAGAATATACCTTCATAAATAGTAATTGAACATCCAGGCATGTTTCCAATATTAATGCATACTTGGTTTGTGTCAATTATCTAACGTGCAAAATATCGTCATTGTTTCTTTTTGTGTGATTATTTATTTTTTTTCTTCTCCTGATTTTGATTTTGGAGTTTTTCTTCTAATTGTCGGATCTGGTGAATAATTCGCGATGCACTACAATTATGGTCGATCACATTAACCTTAATGCAGCCCACATTGCAGTGGTATAATTTTGGATCTTAGGATAATCCTGATGCCTAAATACAGTAGGCCCACGTGCAAATTGTGCAATTATATTCGGAATTCCAGACTCATGACAAACAGAAAATATTCCGCTCTGTTTGGCCTGAGGACGGTTTCCTTCGTAAACGTTGTGCTGTGACAAGCAGAAAACGAGAAAAATACCCACAATCCACCATACAATTTGGCAATACGCATGCGCACATGGGCGGTGGTTTGATCGCATAAAACACCCACGCACTACAAGGAAACTTCTAAGGATAGAAAAACCCTATCATGCTTAAGCCGACAAAAAGAGAAATGTTTACACAACAAATATATCACTTTCTGGGTAAAACTGTCAGAAAGAATTTAATACGAATGATTAGACACGGCTCTGAGAATGTTTGTGAATTTGTTTGGCAAAGAAAAAGCTAAAGAAATGCAGGTTCCTCAGAAGTTCTTGATTCAGATCTGAGTTCATATGCACCCGTATGTACAGGGTGTACCAAAAAGACACCAAAGGGCACGTACCAAGGGTCCCTACCACGTGTACTAGTACATGTAGTACTATATATTAGTACCCCAGCGTCTGTACCCCAACCAAATACTATTATGCTATACTTTAAACTCAACAGTCGCTGGCTCAGCTGTCAAAATATTATGGCAAGAAGCAGGATATAAAACTTCTAATAATGTCACATAAACAGTGAAGTGTAAGGAGCAAGAGAAGCGTGGCTTCATCAGAATAACACCATACATGATGGAAAAAGAAAAATTTAATTAAAGTATATTATAAAAAAAACCCCACATATATTCAGTAAAATACACGTACATGTGGAAGTGAAATACGAGTTTTATGAAAATGACGTCACGTTAAAACACCTCAAGGGCTCCATTCGTCACGGGTGCAATTGAATGAAATGATTATATATATTCGTGACTACTTCACAATGCACTTTTTTTCATGTCAACAGCATGCAATTTGAGAAGGAATAATTGGCACACGATAATTACTGAGTGAATGGCAACAGAAAGTCCTTTGTAATGGCGTGAGAAAGAACATAGTTTACGAGCGTCATGCACTGGTGTTCCTCTAGATTGCTCTTCAGAGAGAACGGGGAAGGTTCTTATACATTTATTGCAATGGCCAAGTTGCGTAATTACACCACATTGATTAAAGTAACAATTCCGGATTTATTCAGAGTATCATTCTGCAGACAGTAAATGTCTCTCAATCGCACGATTATTCGAGTGGAGAAGACAAATTTGAGCTTTTAATGATATCCAGAAGCTTTAAATAAGCCTCACCAGAAAAAAAAAAAAAAAAAAAGGAAGAAGAAGAAGCTATATTATAGCATGAGCAACACAATATTTATAGAAGCAGGATGATTATTTACATAATTACATAATTAATACTGAAGCACGTGGCTCTGAACGATTCATCAATTGATGAGATTAGGGAGATTACAGCCTCGTCCATCATGTTTCGGGTGAATTTCATCCCTGGGGACCAAACACTTCTCATAATTGATTTCCTGAAGCCTTTGGACTAAGAATTGAATAGATGCGTGATATCAACAGGATGCAGGGTTCATGTCGAATACGTGTAACGTGCAATGCATGAGTAGCTGAATATACAGGCCCTGTGCTCATGCAGACCCAAGAGACACAACGTTATTGCTGCGCATTAACATCGAATCAAACAAGAGTTGCCTGAACGTCTCAGCCTCCTTTTGGACTTTGCCTTCGGTGATGGATTTTGAGGTCGCATGCTGTGCGATGACGCGGATAAACTCCTTCGTAGATTTCGACACACCCAGCAATTTACGATCAGAACAATTTTTGCACAAAAAGAGAAAAGAAAAATACACTTATTGTGCAATTTTTACGATAATCTCCTGTTTCCGGCATATGGTGAACTGGTTGACAACTTCCAGAGAGCAAAAAGACAAAAAATTATAATAAAAAAAGTAAAGTAAAAAGTTAAAATAGAAATGGCATGCAAGTAGAAGAACTTTTTGTTGTTGTATGCGAAACATATAATTACACTTAGTGTTTTTGTTGTTGTTTTCACTGAAGCGTTTACATATATTAGCCCAATTTATTCTGCTAAGTTAGTGTAGCTGACATCAATGCACTCGGTAACTGCGGAAGAGAATGTGATTGGTTTAGGCGACGCAGTTTCGTGAGCGTCGAACACAGCTCACTTCTGTTCCTTAGCAACAGTGCGCCCATTCGAATGAAAACAAAACAAAATAATAATTATAATTATAGCAGCAGGAGACTTCGATTGAAGAAGCTGTGCAAAACGGAGAAGTTCGAAATCAAGTGTATTTATTCAAGCGCCATGCACTGGTAGCGCCATGGAGTTATATAATTGACCTATTGTGAATTACATGTAAAAGGATTGTATCTTTAATTTGCACTGGTGAAATGGGACATAGCTGGACTATTGTTCCAGCTCAATCGATGCTCTTTATCGGGATATCAGGGCAACCTGTATGTTTCCTTCTAAATAATAATTAATAATAATAATAATAATAATTAACAATACTTCAGCGTAGAATGACTCGAATGTCATTGAAACTCGATACAGCGTGTACATACATGCATGCTTTTTGGCAGCATATGTATGTTACACACTGCCAAGAAGTTGTGAGATTTGCTTAAAACTCCAATATAAGTATAAATGTACCTCAGCCACCAGTTATCAAGTCAATATTTTGATTGATTTTCACTACTTATACTTCATGAATTACCAACTTAATGTTCACTGTTCGCACCTTATACTATAACAACGACAGCTAATAATAGATGGCAATGCACCCCAATTCCAAAAGTAAACAAACTAAGATAGAAGGTCTTACCTCTATAAATGCAGTGCACGACAGTCTCTTCCAGAGCATGAAATAACTCAGTCTACCCAGTGTGTTGATAGAGGGGAGATCTGAACACACATCAGTGATTGACTGAAATGGGCGGGTCCTTTAAACCACGCGCGATTTTTCCCATAGAAGAAAAAAATTAGGTCACCATGGTCTATTTTCACCACTCTTTTTGGTTCATTTTAACAAGGCGTACGTAACAAAAAGATAGTATCTTTTTCCTTTAACTTTAAAAGGAATTCTCTTCTTAGTTTTTTTTCTTATGCAAAACATGCAAATGCACGCATGAGGACTTTTCTGGTATACTGTTATTTAACTTAAGAAGTAAACAGTTCACGTATATTTGCTTAGATTTATGCGACAGTGTCTCAAGAAAGAAGGGTTGAGCTATCTGTAAATATTGTCACTGTAAAGTATGGGAATTAATGATCACACAGACACACTGCGTACAGAGCAGACGTTGTGCAAACATCTCGACGCGGATCTAATGATCTCCCATTACAACACAGCATTGGTGCCAGGTCATTGATCCTAGGGTGTCAGATCACACGATTCAGATACCAATGGTGCTCTTATATTAGAATTATTATAAACCTAAATTGCGTGTTGTTTAAATAGCTGAGATGTACTATAATTAACGAATAATTAGTATTGTATTTAGCTGTACCAATAACTCAGCTATAAGTATACTTTGCAAGGTAAGAATTAAGGTATGAATGGTAGAAAACATCAACTCCACTCAGTGCGAATCCGAAAGTTGCGTTTTGTTGTTGTTGCTGTTTTTAGAAGGAAAAAAAAAAAAAAAAAAAAAAAACATTTCGTGAAATGTTATGCTTCAATGTGGTTGTCATCCATTCTCCTTTGTATACCTGAAGACTTGAGATCGACTGAGGGGCATTTGAACCATTAATATCCAGCTGACGTAGACGCCATCAGTCCAAAATAAGAAATTGCAATCTTGAACATTTCTAGGGTGCCTCGACGCTCACACAACAGGCAACAGCAAAGGGTGGTTACAGTAAGGAATTCACAACAGGGGGGCTTAGAGCTCCAACGTTCACGACTTGTTCTTATGAAAAAATCACAGCAAAAATATACAGAGTGGGCCAAAAGTAGTCTATCTACTCCATGTTAAAAAAAAAAAGAGAGCTAAAATTGACCGATTATTCCACAAAATAGCTACCTGCTATGTAATAAATAACTTATTCTGCACCCATTTATGCAAAGATATCAAATAACAAGCAAAATTTCCATGAGTCAATGAGGGAGGAACATGTTTAATGCGATTGATGCATGATCCTGAAAAGAGCTGAATCATATGAGCCACTCACTGTACGAGCATCATGTTGCATGGCGCATCATTACAAACTCTCTGCTTTGTTTTGGTTATAAGAAATAAACATTAGCGCTACAATCAAAACCACAACACTGCGTTATTCAAGTCTATCCATGGTTCAGGGCCCTGTTTGCCGCCAAAAGTGATGTCGCCGAAAGTTGGGTGCGTTCTTTTGATTGAGATAAATAGGCATCAATGTCGAGGAAATAGAAATATAAATGACAAGAATGTCAGCATGGCAGATTAGACCAAAAACAAAACAAACAAAAACAAACAAAAAAACAAGTTTTCGTTTCTTTTATCTTTGTGTGGTTTTCACTCTGCGACCTGTTTTGTGACACTTTCTCGAAAAATTAAGCGCGGTTCTATTTAAATACGTGGAAATCGTTAACATATGGAGTAGAGAGACTACTTTTAGCCCACTCTGTATATCTGAGTCCTTGGCGTGACATTGTAATGGGAGTAAAAACACGTAAAATAAAATTGAGGTCTCTTGAGATGAGAGATGTGTTATTCGAATGCATTGGAAGTTGTGATGTAAATTGGTGCGATATTTCGCTGTGACAAACTTATGTGAGGGGCTAATTGAGGATACATGTATATAGGATGATCATTTAATTGGAACTTCAAAAGAAACGATGGACTTTTCACGCCTCCACCTAACCCATTCGGGTGATACGAGCGCCAGAACAGAAGCTGAGTCCGGGGTTTCTCCCCTCTCTTATCGATAAATCCTAAGGGGTTCTTTATCGTGCATACCACCATAGACAGTAGTACGCAGCGCCTGGCCTCGTTACGCAGAAGCAATAATAGCAATAACGCAATTACGAATTACAATTATAATTCACAATCATAACGCCCGTGGGCCGATCGGTTCTCGAACCCGGGATATTGACCTCCACGGTCGGCATTGGATTCCTGTCAGCCGGTCAAACGGACTGAGCTTCTCGGTGCTTCTAAAATGCACAAAATGTTCTATTTTCACAATATAGATCATAACATAATTAACACATTTTTACACATTTGCAAACGAAGATTAATGAGATGGATGAAACGGCATAAAATGTGAGTTCAGCACTTTCTCTATTCTGGGTTGTGTGGTGCTCAAAGCCAGTCTCATTTCGTTTTGAACCTTCAAACGATTTCTGAATTTGGTTTCGACCTGGACCAATGTGGAAAACCATGTTTCTCACTTATTGGTTGAGGTGAAAGACAGCAGATATCTTAGAGCAGTCTTGCTCATTTTTGGATAAAGTTCAGACAATGAGCACCAGAAGGAAGCCAAATCCTCACATTTGAACTTTATTGCTTTGGTTGCAGTCATTTTGCAACCCAAAGAAGTAATCAGTGGTAATCTTGCATGACATTCTTCAAATCATTCACTTGGTTTAGTGAAATGGTACCTCACAAAGGAGTAAACGGCTCATCTACCTCCTCCAGGTCAGGCTCTTCCTCCAGCTCGGTCATAGGGTTGCAAATGTCACTTCTCATGACCTCTGACATTTCCCTGCTGCTATCATCTAGGACTTCAGCGAGATAACCAAACATGGCCACTTGGACATTTGCTTCACTTTGGCTCACCGTCGCCAAACACAATTCTGAGCACAATTCTGAGAATGGTGTCAATTAATGCATTGCTTGTTCGAGGCGTCAGTGATGGTGTAAGGCCTCTTCTACTTGGCGACTTCAAACGCAATGGCAAACAAGGCGCAAACAAGTTTTCGATTTTGCTGCTGAGTCTTGTCCAGTCTTGCCAAGCACAGGCTTGACGAGTCTCTCCTCTTCATTTATTTTTGGTTTATTAATTTTTACGTTTTTCTTAATTTTTTTTTTTTTTTTTTTTTTTTTTTGAGGGACCCTGCGACCCCCCTGCCTAATGGCTGCCACCCCCCTGGGGGTCGGGACCCACAGTTTGAAAACCACTGAATTAAAGCTATTGTCAAGTATATGCTGATAATGTGAATAATATTGCTTAAAGGTAATGGTGCTATTGGTATAATAGATTTCAACTCGCAAACTCAGCAACTGAAACAAAATGCAACAGAAGCGAGGTTAAAGTAATCTTGACGACCAATAGGTACCAGGAGACTTGTGGCGCTTGCACCCATGCACCCTCAAGCAAATATTGGATGTTTGTGCACGTTCAGTGCAAGGAGGTAGGACTATCCAAGGCACCTTTCATCGAAGCTAACAGATGTATGAGTCATGCAGGAAGTCAGTCTATATTCACTTATTCAGTCAGAGATCACAGAGAAAGAAATGATAGGCTATAAAATTAATTTATTCAATAATCCGTTTGAGCAGACTTCATCCGACAAAATCATACAAATAGCGCACTACATCAAAACTGACATTCCTGAAAAGAGAAAAAATCATTATTATTGATTTCACTAATACTGAAGCTATTTTAATATAACTATTATGAGACAATGTTAAAGTAGGAAGAAAGATTGCTTAGTGGTTATGAACCCAATACTGTGAATACAGGTTCAGGTAAAAAAATATAAAAAAATAAAAATCCAGACTTCTATTCCTACTAAATATTTCAAAGTAATATACCTGAAAAAGCAATCAGAACAATCACAAAATCCAAATATAACGCACACACAGAACCTCTATTCAAACAAACAAATCTTCTTAAAATTGAGGATCTGCGAAAGCTCCTTGAATTAAAATTCTATTATAAGTGGAAGAGTGGAGTACTTCCGAATTATTTCAGCACTTTTATCAGTGCTGGACGAGGAGATGATCGGTTGCGGGTCCCGTTGCATCGACACCAATTCTTCCAACTGGGTCTCCGCTATTCAATTACCAACACCGTCAACCCATTCCCACGCCATCTTCTCTCATATTCATCAACTCATTCAAGAGCCTCATTTTCAAAAAGAATCAAATCTCATTTCATCAATCAATATTCATATCAATGTTTAATAGAAAACTGCTATGTCTGCAATAACCAAAATTAATATCCTATAAATAGTTCTCTCTCCCTCTCATGCTCGTCTCATATCATTATCAAATTTATCATCATGAATATCGTTATCATTTCATCATCCCCCGGGGTGGCCAGCGCGAAAACGGACACTTGTTGTGCCTTAGCCTGGTCTCCCTGCATCATCATACTATCATCATCATCATTACTACCATCAGTCTGCACTCGGAAGAAAAAAAAAAAAAAAAAAAAAAAAAAATTCTAATTTATTTTTTTTTTTTTTTTCCCCGCTTAATTCACATTGATGTATGTTGTTGTTAAATAAATGATTTCTCTCTCTCTCTCTCTGAAAATAATTGGTTTTGAACTGCACTAAGACAAAAAGTTAATTTAAACTATCCCGAGTTATTTATATTTCACTGTTTACTCTTTTATTTCTATTTTGCACAAAAAATGCTCATGTCTGTCAAATAAAGATCTTCTTCAAACTTAGCGGAGAATCACCACAAAAAGGCTTAGAATAATGAATATGAATTTACAATTAGTTTCTTTGAGTTACATAATAAAGGACTCACTTGGCAACAGCTCTGATCATATCCAAACTGACGAGACATTTAAACTTTGGACTTTCGAGGGAATCCGAAACCGAAATGCGCGTCATAAGACCAAGATTAACAAGAGAGGTCATCTGCAAACAACCAACGTCATCTGATGTTCAGAGGTCAAAAGTCGCTGACCTGAGAGAAGATGTAGGCAGACGGCGCTACCTTCTCCTCAACTATGGAGTAAAAAATGGCCATGAGGCGATCCAGGCCAAAAGACTTGGGTCCTAACATTTGACTGGACGTCTGAAATTCAAAAGAGAGGGTTATGACTAAAGTGAGGAAAGGAAGGTCAACTGACACGCTCGCTCTTCTTGTCCACGTTCATCACCGTTCGTTTATTTATGCGTCCTGCGTTCTGAAGCAGAAATATTTTCACTTTCAGTTATGCTTTTACTTTCACTTTGTACCTTAGAGAAGAAACGTCGATCTGATTTGGACGGATTGTACGAAGCCAAATAGGCAGCAATGAGCAGGAACTTTGAGTAATAAGGCAGTTCCATAGAGACGCGAGAACTCAGCGCTGCAAGAAATATTCTTTATGAATAACAAGCTTCTGCAGGGGCCATCGCATTGAGAGGAAAATTCGGGAGAATTTGGGAGCAATTAGAAGCAATTTGAGGGCATTTGGGCGTATCTCACCCGATGGCGGGGCCTTTTCTTCGGATTTCTCTGCCTGCATGCGCTCCCACTGAGAACTGCATAAAAGAAAAAAAGGAAATAAAATCACCAATGAATGAAATTTTTAAAACCTTGAAATTTCATGTAGATACACCGTCTGTAGAGCTCTCTTCAGATGGGGCTCAACATTTCTCCATAATTTACGAACATCGTCCTCTTGAACTGGAATGTTTCGATGAAGCAGAGAAATTAGCACAAACAGGTCACTCACCTTCTCCTGTCACGATGGGTTCAACGTACTTGGGAAAGTTCAACTGCGCCTGAGAAAATGTTCATAAATGAAGGCTAATTAGGCGGTTTAATTGATCACCATGTGCTGAAGTTCCCTTAGATTGCGACATGCGGTGTGGAAAACGCTGATCACCAAATTGCAGTAAGATTCCTTGAGTTCAGAGGAATATTCACCGTCCAACGCTGAGCTGCTCAACATGATCTCTAGCAACTCATCTAATTAAACGCTCAACGTCACAAATCCAGCTCAGAATTTAATTTAATTGCCTTTTAAACTGACCTTTTGAATATTCGGGGAAGTGAATGATTATTGGATCTTGGAAGCCGGTTCCGCACCAGAATTTATTCCAAACAATTTCACTCTCGAGAATAACGCAGACATTTTCTCCCGTCTACAAACAAAATATTCAGTTGATGAAAGAGGTGTTCTAAGGGTTACCAGGTGCTGAAGTCTCAATAGAGCAGGAAGCAGGTTGGCTTCCATATCTCTGAGTCGCTCAGCTTTCTGCAAAACCTGAAAGTTAATAAAAATATAAGTAAACGAGTAAAAAATGAGTCAATGGAGAACGTCACCAGGTACAGAGTGCCAGCCAAGCGCTTCTGCTGCATTAGGTGCTTTAAGATTCGGACAAAATCATTCGTGTTGTCACATCGCGAGTAGCTTGTGAAATCGTTGGCAGCTGACGGAACGTGACCAGAGAGCTCATTGAGGACGCGTTGAAAGAGAAGGCGCGCTGAGTAGCACTCAACACAGTTCACAAAGATGTGCGTCAACTGAGGGAGAGAACGTTGCGCAAAAGGGGATCGTCATCTGGCCGAATCACCTTCTGGAGCAGCGAGCGAAGCACCAGGGTCTTTCCAGTCGCTGAGTGTCCGTACACAAACACACAAGGGGCGGTCATCTGAATCGGCTGAAACTAAACATTGTAAATGCAATGCATCAACAACGGACTTCCTCACTGAGCCAAATAGCGACTGCAGCTGTCGGCTTTGTTCTTGTCTACAAGCGATCACATCAAGCGGTGAATCAGGCATCTGGGAAGCAGCAAGAGCATAAGATGATAAGTCATAAGAAGTCAGATCTTGTCAACAGTTGTTTCGGTTCAGATCTTTGGCTAATCTCGTTCAAAGACTCTTTTATTGATAATTAGATCATCTAGATTTTGGCTATGGAGTTAACCTTTGGCAGCAGATCCGACAATTAACTAATAGGCAAAATAGATAAATCGGGCGAATTTCACACGGGAAAATGAAAACTCGAAATAAGCGCTGATAAGGTAGTGCTAGATTCCCTCAGATATTTTCTCGCCTAAGTGTTGAAGAAAAAATATCAACTCGTTTAGAATGGAAACATATTATTTAAATATCACAGCCGTTGTATTGCTTGATTATTGATTCATTATTGATGGACATAGCAATCTGAATCTACGTCCGATTTAAAAGTTATCGACAAAACATATATATATATATATAATTGAGCTTTGCTATAAGTAGTATCACCTTTGTGCGTTATGAAAATTGTGCGTTATGACCGCCTGGGATAAGCCCGGCAGTCATAACTCCGGCAGCGCAGAACATCTCGGCCAATCAAAAGCCGAATTAATATTCCATCACGAGTATCATTAATTAGTAGTAGTATGTAGATGTCTTAAGGACTAAATAGTTATATTTACGAAATGTTATTAATCATCCCAAGGACATCTTAGGATTAGGGTTAGAATATAATGGTCGGTTTCTTTATCCAGATACAATTTAAGTCTTAATTGGGGACATAATAATTTATGACCCACGTTTGATGACCCAGATGTTCTTGGGACATCTGATCCAATTTGAATAACCTCAGAACACCGGAGCATATATAAGCAGATGTCACGAGAACATCTCACCCAATTATCAGGATATCCGTACATAGGTAGACGACCGTCAGAGAGAGTCATGCATATTACAGCATATATACAGAACAATAATTAAGGGAAGAAGCTAGGACACTTTATTAACAAAAATATATTCTAGTGTATACATTCTATATCATTTCATAACAATCGAGCATCGAACAGGTTTATCCCTGATGAGTAGTCTGAAATCGGCAGGAAAGCACTGAACCATCGTTCACACATATAATACGGTTTACAATATATTGCTTGAAGCAATATATTGTAAACAGGAAAATTATTTAAAAGGTCGCTCGAACGGCAAAACCTGCCTGCTCTGCACATCTGTCTCCGTGTCTCCAAAAGTTTGTTTGTGAGTTTTATGACTGCCTTAATTAATATCTAATTGCTTTAACTATACTGATGACTTATTTGTAATGAGGCTTTGTGCTGATTGTTGACGATGCAACCACAATGCACACGAAAAGGTCAGAGGAAGAGGTTTGAAGGCTAAGATGTGTGTGTCCCGTTTCAACTCGTGACATTTCGCCGTGTGCATTAACTTTGGAACAGATTCAGTACTGGCAGATTCGCTTCAACATCCTGCACCTTGTGGTGTCATTCGTTTGGATACAGAAGGATATCTGGAGTGCCCATTATACCCAGATACATGAACTTTTGTATGTTCGATGGTATATTTTTCTTGTATCTGTGTGTGGCTGTGTGCATCGACCAGTGAGAACCGCTAACTCCTGGACGCTACAAGTACTTCGAACGCAACGTCATGCAGACAGTCGAAGTGCAAGCCACCATGGTGCTATTCCGTGGAATGATCTCCCGATGCTTTTAAGACAACCGATGTCTAAGAACTCTTTTAAGAAAAAACTGAAGACGCACCTCTTCAATGTCTATTAATTTCCTTTCGCAATGTTGATCCTGCATGTTTTTTGTTATGTTTATTTATGATCCTAGCTATAGTCATATCCTGTTATACTGTTTTACTTCTGCATTTTAATTTCACCTGTTTTTATATCTTGATAAGTGATGTGAAAACCTTTTGTTACCATTATTAGCACTCAAATTCAATAATAATTATTATTATTTTTTTTTTTTTTTTTTTTTTTTTTTACTTCATCGTCTCAGCTGTGCGTGTCTGTGTGTACATCGTCTGCTGTTTGAAGGGTAACTGCGTCTGTGCTTTAGTGCCCACGTGATGATATTTATTTACAAACTACGATTCGCGAAGGCGACTGCTCGCCCATAACAATGTATGCGCACTCATGTGACCCAATGTTGGCTTACATTTCAATGACAATGAAGAATAAGACCAAGATGATTAAACGCTGGTTGGTCGACTCTGGTCGATCTTTCCCCTGATATATTTTGGAATAAGATATGGATGGATTGTGGTCAACCAAATTCTGGTTGGGTTTACAACATCCGTCGTAAATCCAGGGCGAAACATCGCCAAGCTCTCAGATTTGTACGAAACAATCAAGACAAGCGGTCTCCGCACTCTCTTCAGAAATGTATAAGTATGATGATGAATTGTACTCATCTGTAAGTTATGATAAGCAGGAAATAAAGCAACTCTGCTCGTAAGGCATCGGGATTTTGAATTATATCATCCTCTCCATCGGCCATTCATTTCTTGTTGCCCGTTGGTGCTTTGCATCGCCCCGTGAGTGAGAAATGCACCACCGAAAGCAACAGGAAATATGGTGTGTTATGTTGCTATGACCACCATAGTACTACACCGCTAGCTGATTAGCAACTTGGAACGACAATTACAAACGATTTAGATGGCAACCATGTTGCAGTTGTGAGCTTGCTAGTTCGTTGTTTACGCGTATATACAATCCCTGGACCCCGAACTTCACCACAGCAGGAGAATCATACGCTTTGCAACCACTAAACCTGGATCATAACTTTCTCTGCAGGCGCACCTGTTCAAATTTACGAGGAGATATATAACCTTGTCTTTTATTGGGCACATAGCAGGTGTCACGATGTTGTTAATATCCAGCAACCAAGGAACGTGATATATTTGTCCCTATATAGTTGAATGTTGATTCCTGCTTGAGGGATTGGCCATACGTAATTAAATGACGATAATGTGTCAGTGAGCGCACGACTGACTTAATTCGTGCAGTGAGATAGGTGAATGGGGTATAATACTAAATGTGCATGCAGGACTGATTAAACACATTCATTAGAAGGCAAAGAGCACGTCGAAGTTTGAGATCTAACGTCGTGATATATCCAAAATACACGTTTCCAAGGATGGCGCTGAGGGCAGAGTTCACGTTTTTGATCTTTTTGTGCGTTTTGACCATCCCAATCGAGTGCCAGACGGTCGATTACATCCGCCGGGAACAGGGGCTGACTGCTATCCCGCTGGATATTCCTTTGAACGTCAATAGGATATTCCTCCAGAAGAACTCTATTACAGCCATTGGTCCAGAAGCATTCAGCAATTTCACAGAATTGACGGTGCTACTTCTCAACTCGAACAACATCAGCGTAATCCACGATGACACATTCAGTGGATTGAGCAAGCTAGAGTCGTTGCATTTGAGCGAAAACAGACTGAAGGAAGTTCCGAAACTACATGGTTTAAGGTTGGAAACGTTGGAGCTGGGCAATAACTTGATCGAACTAAAGAATGAGGACTTTGAAGATGTAACCATCGAATCATTAATCATCTACAAAAACCGAATACAAGGCAATCTCTCAACAATATCTAAATTGTCAGATTCATTAGAAAGACTGTATTTGACGTTCAACCCTCTGGAAATGTCCACTCCGACGGATTTATATGATCTGATTCATTCTCTCCCTAAAGCAATCTATATTAGTGTGAGTTACTTTGCACTACCTGACCTCAGGCCACTCAACTCTGTATTAGAATTGGCGATTTTTTCCGATTTAAACTGTGATTGCCGGGTGTCGTGGATGCGGGAGGCGAATATTTTGGAGCACACCTACATCCAGTGCAAATCACCGGAGGAATTCAAGGGGAAATACTTGGAAGAAATAGCGTTGAGAGAGCTGTGTCCGGGTGAGTGAACAGATCGAGCTTTCATTGTCTGGATACTGGATGATAGTTTTAATTACTTAAAGTTATGTCACAGCAACCGCAAGCACAGGTAATCTAGACCTATTGTCCAGATGTGGGCGACTGGCTTATAAATTGATCCCGAGCAGTAGCCGTGACGTCGTGGCTGCTGATTTTTAGAACTTTTTTTTAATTTTATTTTTTTGCCAACTCACTTTTTTTCATTCAGAATAATCGAATATCCTTTGTAGTTTTAGATCAAATTTAAAGTTCAATTGTCCAGGGTTGAGACATTGGATTCGCATCACATGTTTAAATATTTCAATTATTTCATTTTCGACTTTATTAGGTAAGAGTCATGTTACAATGCTACATCAACAGTTTCTCTCAATCAATCAATATTCCTCTTAAACAGATGCGTCTGATTGCGTGAACATGAGCGTGACGCCCACATCGGGATCCTTGGCAGGAGGCACCAGACTCACGGTAACAGGTCCCTGTCTACCAGGCAGCTTGCAATTAGGTCCTAACACATTACAGTGAGTAGCTCGCACCTCTTTCTTTATGAGTAATATCGCAGCGGTTTATTTTCCACTGAGCAGTTCGACGCGGGATGCCCGCGTGTTCGTCACTGACGCTGTGGATGCCCCGAGAATAGTTCCGATTCACGTCGTTGTGCCGACGCAGAACGGAACGCAGGTTATGGACATTGGTCAATACTTCACATACGGCAAAATTCCCTCAATTGAAGACATTCATCCAAGAACATTGAGTGTAGAGTGAGTAAACATTGACTCAATAATTATCACGAAGTTAGTTCTTCGTGTTTCAGAGGAGGAACCAAACTGACAGTGGCGGGGAGGAACTTCGCAGATGAGAGCAACCCACTCATGAATATTACGCAAATGCCCATCGTTGTCAATAATTCGAACGGAACAAAGACTTTTGATCAAGTCAATTATCCCCTGACAGTGAGTTTTCTTTTTCTTCACCTCACGTTACGCACATGTTTCCTCAGCCATGCACAGTACGCACAGACAGCGAAATGGCATGCACAACGCCGAAACTAGAGCTGCCACCGAAGGACGATTTCGGATCGTTTACAGCTGAATATCGGTTTGGTTTCATCTTCGAAGGGTTTGAAGAAATGGAGAAACTGGAGAAAAGCACTAATGATACAAGAACTAGCATCTCTGTGGAAGTCAACATAGTGGAGCTGCCTCCGATCGCAGAGCACCATTGGTCGCCCTATGACGTCATGAAGAGAGACCCCTTGAATCTGCAGGCATGGACAACCACATACAGCAGCACAATTTAATTGTTTCTTACCTACCAGGTTACATGGGGAGTATTCCAGGAAGAGGTCAGAGTTCACGTGGGAGGCCTCGAAAGCAGCATCGTCAATCGGTTCTCTGACTCAATACAGTTCTTCCCACCTGACAAGGAGCTGCTCAACCAGGAAACTGGTTGTGGCGGATCATCAAAATCATTCGCAGTGGAAGTGAGAGAAATCAAGCGCGATGTTCCCATTATAATAATGGATGATGTTTGTTTGTAGGTGCAAGGCGGTAACACCATTCGGCGTGCAGGATGCCTGCAATACGCAAGTGCCACTGGTGACGGCTCTCATCTGGGAATCACTTCTCTCTTCGTTGTTCCTTGCGCCTTGGCATTTCTTCTGATCCGGTGTTGAACACAGTGCGCTGGGAACTGGAGAAAATCACCACAATAATCAGATGTATATCCTAACTTTGAGATTGCTATTGCTGAGCTTCATTTCAATTTGTATCTTTTTTGATTATAATTATGTAAATCATAAATTAATTCCGAATAACAATTATGAAAACATTATACAAAATTAACAAAATTAATAATAATGTATCCATTCTTACCATAATGACCAGAATGTAAGAAATATAAGCAGCATGAAAATACACACATTGTTAACGACTCAGACATAGATTAGTGACAGTTAGATCACGCATGGGTCTCGAAACCCCGGCACGCAGTCAAGCGTATCGGTAAAGCGGCGGAAACGTGATGCAATTAAGGCATTTCGTTCCGCCGTTGAAGTACATGTATAGGGCTTGACTATATTAACGCCAGTGCGCCATGCTCGTCGTCTGAATGCATAGCCTCAGCATAAAGACATGTGCACATGATATAATAACACGATGCTTCAGTCATGGCCTTACTTGGCAACGTTATTCAAAGATTAGATTATATAACTTTGAAGTTGCCATGAACTCTCATGGTCCACTGAAAAAAAAAAAACAATTCTTCTGGTCCGCGGATATGGTCCGCCTGAATATAAAAATCTAGCCTATTGAAACAATTTGTAACGCATGAATTGCTCAATAAGTCTTTAGAAACTGCCTGAAAACAACATTTCCATAAATGACCTAGATTAATAAAAACTATTTAGATACATAGTTGCTGACTTAATCCATCCGCGAGACCAAAATTATAATAGAAAGCTTTATCTATATCTTATCGTATCTCTGCCTCCGTCTAGCTCTTGGTCTTCATTTGCCAAGATTACACGGATGAATGATTGCTTGACCGGCCGTGGCATGCTCAAGACCGTGCGTCAAAGACCTTACAAACCCTGTACTCCTACCCATACGTGCTCACAACAGAGGGCTGAAATTACACAGATGAGAATTCATTGACTTCGATGGCAACCCGTTGCAATATCATGCCTTCACCAATGCCTTTAAAAGTCAATTGCGGCACTGACTGGTAAATTGTTCACCTAGGTGGCCCTGCTATGAAGCTAAGCGATGCACAGATGTTTGGTAAGGAAGGGGGGGGGGGAGCGTGGATATCAGCACACACTGAAACAGAATGCCCATCAGGGGCTATCGCATTTTAACGACCATGCTTCACAAAAATTTGCGACAAGCCTTGTACCATATCTGCCTCGTACTATCTATAATATGCCATGTCATACTGACAACAACTATATAATATCCGGCATCCCCATATATTTACCAATAACATTGATTGACAATAATTATGACGTAAGCTAAAACAGATTTATTCAGACATGAATAGCGACCATTGAGTCACTGTCGTTTGGCACAGTGATGTGAGCGTTGCCTCCTGAAACGGTCACCGAGCCGCAAGAATTGCAAGGAGGTGTTGGACCATCACAAGAGATGACGTCACAGTACTCCCCGTCAGGCATTCCCGTCTCAAAGTCACCAGACACCTCGTGATCTTCGTTGTTGATCACAATGAATGCTGTTCCTTCCCGTCCGAAAGCGATGGCGTTGTCGCTGATCGTGCGCCAATGGCTCATTCCAGTGCCGAGAGCGGCGTTGTGGAATCCGACCATGTTCTCAATTTGATGCCATCGGTGCTCGCAGACCCATTCTCCGTTGAAGCACTCCACGTCGTACGTGTTTCCGTTTCCGTCGCTAGGGGGACCGGCTTCTGTGTCATCGAAGGCGAAGCTGCTCATGACCCGGGGTTGTCCGTACGGCCAAGCCAACTCAAATGCTGTGGCCATTTTGTAGAGGCGGTCATCCTTGTAGGTCAACACACTGTCTCCTCCTGGGCCATGGCCGCGCTGGTTGTCATGGTTATCGATGAAGACCACAGCATCCAGACCATCCATGAAGCCCCATCCCTCACCAAAGTCCTCAAGGTAGCTGAGCTGCTGTCCGTCCCAACCGCGGAAGATATTTCCAATGTTGGCGCTGTACCTGAACTCTGTGACCCTTCCAATGTGTGTATAGTGCTCGGGTCTGATTGGCTCATCTCCTCCTACGTAGATGACCTCCTGGAAGACATAGGGTCTGCTACCCGCCGGGAACCACCTGGTTGGCAGATCGTGCATGTTTGTGTAGAGATGTTCAAGGTCCTCAGGCATAGTGTGCTTGCAAGCGTCGACACGGAAGCCAGCGACACCAATGTCAACCAAAGTGTTCAAGTACTCCACCAACATATCGCGAACGTAATCGTTGGCAGTACGCAGATCGCGGAGACCAACAAGGCGACAGAACCTCACTTGCTGAGCATCGCTGTAATCCTGTGATATCCAAACAGTTCATGTTATTCCAAAAAGATGTAAATCTCTAACCTCAATTTCACCGCTTGAAGTTGTGCACTCATCCGGCTGCTGCTTGTGGAAGTCATCTGTTGAAAACGGAACGCCCGGGTAGTCCTCAGTGGCTCCGTCGTAGAAGCTTCCGGAAGAACCGTATCCACTCTGTCCGCCCGTCATGTGCTGAATCACCGCGTCGACGTAGATGCTGTGAGAGAGTTACAAGAAGAGAATTGCGTGGAATTATTGGTGAGATATCACTCACTAAACACCGACATCGTTGCAGGTTTCCACCATGTTGACGAACTCCTGGTGGGAGCCACTTCTGCTGTCGAGTGCATAGGAGACAGGTTGGTACCTCTGCCACCATGGGTACGGAGGTAGTCCGGTGCCTGGATCTTCAAGAACAGCGTGTTCTTGTGGAGGGGAGACCTGAAAGATTGACAGTATATTTATGATAAACTTTTGAGACTTTTCAAACCTGCACGGCGCAGTAGCCGAGTTGAGCGAGTGCGGAACATTCACTGGCGACGTCTGCCCACTTCCACTCGAACAGATGCACCACGACATTTGTTTGCCCACTGCAGATAGGCTGCCCGTTGTACGCATGCGCAGAGCACATTAGTGCCGCCGCGCAGACGAGTGTTGCGAGAGGAATCTTCATATCGACTTTTAACTTTTGATTGCAAACACGCGTTAATAAACACAGGCGCACATGCGATTTCTCATGCGTCCTTATCGCTCAGCATTGTTTTAAAGGGGGTTTTTGAGTGTTTACCATGATTTCAATGAATCATGACTTTAAATCAGCGATAAAAGTCGATGCACTTTGAAGAGGAGAATATTTGTGTTAGCCGGTCAGCCTTATACTTTATTCAGGAAAACTAGCAGATGTAAAAAAGTAAAAATAATTATTGGCCTAAATAAGCGTTATGCGTCAATTCAGTTAAATTACATTGTTTATCTGCACTTAAGCACTCTATAAATTGGCAAACGGATAACCATGGTCATCATTATTGCGTGCTCGTCGAGTTTCGTCCAGTCATTCGCCAGAGGTACCATCAGGAGTGTTTCCTTTAGTCAGATATAAGTTTCTAATGACATCGAAGCACCGTCTCACTGGTTTCGTTGTCTCATCCTATTGGACATCAAACATCCACTCTTCTCATCTATGACACAGAGCAATATATTGATTTGATTTTCCCTAAATTGTGTTTAATTAACAGTGTTGCAATGGTAATAATAGCACAATTGCCTGCTGTTTATTATAATATTTATATGATAAAATCATATTTTTGTCAATCCATTTTTGAATGGGTATTGCTCTGGATCACTCGTGGCATTTATTCTATGTTTGACCGGGTCGATCGCTGCTTCTGTGTTTGCCGGTCGCCATCGCTCATGCTCAGTTTCGCTCTCCTGCATTTCTTCCAATGGCCCATAGTGTATCATATATTGCACTTGGTTCCGAACGCGGGACACTCAAGCGGTGGGTGGGACCGCCCGCAGTTCCTGCACTTTTGGCCGATGCTCTTTGTTCGTGAAGTTGAACTCCGTCTAGCCGCAACATGATCCACTGAGGCGACGGCGCTTGATGACAGCTCCATCTTGAGACCCCTCAGCTGCTTCGTCCCCTTGACGGCTGCTTCGTGCTGCCGGCCCAGCGTCAATGCTTGATCCAGGGTCAGCGTCGCGTCCTTCCCGAGAAGGTCTCGGCGGTAATCGACAATTGCCGTCCCCGCAATTACGATTTCGATGATGCGTTAAATGAGCTCATCATCCGTGAACTCGCATCTTAGAGCATGCGTCCTCGCGCGCGTTACAAAGTCGTCAAGCGTTTCATCACTCCTCTGGCGCATCTGCATCAGCAGGAGTCTCTGAATGCGGAAATTTGCGCTCACTTGCAAATTGCGTTCCAAGAACTGCCAAATAGCCGTTGGCGTTTGGAGCTGCTGTTCAGTCAGCCCAGAAGCATTTAGGCGTCGTAGTCCCTCGTCGCCCAAGCCGATCTTGATTTTTCGCGCAATTGCAGCGGGTTCCGTCACTTCATTGTCTTCACACACCAAAGTCATCTTTTGCTTATACATACGCAAAGCGTCCGCGACTCCTCCTTCGCTCTCCCACTTCATGATCGGGTACTTCGACGTAGGCGCCATTGAAGATCAGAATCTCCAGCCGCTAGCCACCATGCAGTAATAATAGATCGAGGAGTCCGGTTGAGTTCTACACTGGGAGAGACCCTTTAATACAACAACGCATTCTTATATACAGCTACAGCAGTGAAAGGTAATCCAAGGTCATGCATCGAGTTCTCGTACTAATATCACTACACCAGCCCTCTCACAGTCCGTGGCGATCCCCTGTAGTTATTTTTCGGAAATCTGATGGATCCTTGCTTTTTTTGTGTAGATTTTTGCAAAGTCAATAACGTTACGAAAAAAGATGCATACGGAATTCCGAATATAGATGAGACTCTTGATTGCCTTTACGGTGCGCGATATTTCTTCTGTTTAGACTTGAAGTCTGTGTAGGTTGCCATGAATGACGCTGGTCAGGCGTACACTGCTTTTTCGTGTGGTCCAATGGATTTCTACGAATTCAATGTGATGCCATTCGGACTTAGCTACATTTCAACGCCTTGTGGAAAGCTGTTTAGGGGATTTGCATCTGCGCAAATGTTTGATTTACATTGATGACATAGTCGTTTTTTCGAAGACTATTGAGGAACATATGTAGAATTTAAAGGATGTGTTTGTGTGGTTGAGGGATTCCAGGTTGAAGTAAAAGCCATCGAAATATAAATTCTTGAAGGAGAAGGTTAGATATTTAGGATACCTGGTGTCTGAGAAAGGAGTGGAGGTAGATCCGGAAAAGATTTCAGCGGTCAGGAGAATGTCCCCACCCACCAATGCAGAGGATTTCATTTCATTTCATTTATTACATTTAAAAACGCATTTTCAGCAATATAAAAGAACATTCAAATGCGCTGTACAAACAGAGGTAAAAAGGAAAATCATAAAATACTAGAAAATGCAATGTTAAAATAGTAAGTCTTAAGTTGGGCTTTAAAAGCATCAAGCGATTGCTGATTCTGTAGGTTGATTCTGACTACTTAAGGGCCAACAATCTACATGATGATTTACAATCTGCGTATAAAGCTCACCATAGCACGGAGAAGGCCATGCTGAAAGTGAAAACAGACTTGGAACAAATCATGGACTCTGGTGATGCCGCATTGCTCGTGCTGCTAGATTTGAGCGCAGCTTTTGACACAGTTGATCATGTTGTATTTCTGAAGGAACTGGGCATCAATGGGGCAGCACTCAGCTGGATACAATCCTATCTTCAGGATTGCTGGCAATTTGTGGCCATCAATGACACTTGGTTGCAAACAACTAATTTAGATGTGGGTGTATCCCAGGGCTCGGTGATGGGCCCGATCTTGCTTCTCCTGTATCCTCTCCCGCTCGTATTGTGGCTAGATTCTCTGGCATTGCAAGGCACAGTTACGCTGATGATACGCAGTTATATTGCAGATTTCCCGTTGAAAACCTCAGTGCTGCCCTTGAGGTGATGAACTCATGCATAAACAGCGTCCGAAACTGGCTCATAGAAACTGGCCAATAGATTGCTGATCAATGATGAAAAGACTGAGGCTGTCCTATTTGGCAGTAAGAGGACACTATTAAAGTTAAATGAACTGAACATCCGCGTCAGTGTTGGACAGTCCACTATTACCCCTTCGCATTCCGCACGTGCCCTTGGCATTGTGCTCGACCAGAAGCTCTCCATGGATCAGCACGTTGTTGCTGCCACCAAGGCTGCGTACTTTCACATCCGTCGCATCCCTCAGATATGCCAGCATCTCACCAAAGACGCCTGTGCCAAAGTCATCTCCGCCTGTGTTACTTCACGCATTGACTACGGAAATGCCCTGCTACTCACCTGCTCAGCGGCAACAAGAAAAAGAATATAAGTAGTCCAGAATAGTGCTGCACGTGTCCTGGCTGGAATCCGAGATCGACGCGCGCACATCACGCCCGTACTGAGAGCATTGCACTGGTTGCCAGTTGAACAACGAATCGCTTTCAAAGTTTTATTAACTATTCATGGTGTTCTACATGTTATTTTTTATCCTGACATGTTCTTTTATTACAATTAATGTATAATTCATTTCCCAGTCTGCGCTCTGCAAATGACCCTTTTACGATTTTACCCACTGCTTTTATTACCCGTGTTGGACAATACTCTTTTACCCAATATGGTTTTAGACTGTGGAAT
Source organism: Capitella teleta (assembly GCA_000328365.1). Lineage (NCBI taxonomy): Eukaryota > Metazoa > Annelida > Polychaeta > Capitellidae > Capitella > Capitella teleta. Next base: position 203,646 of record KB312171.1, on the reverse strand, counting down.
GAGCTGCCACTCGATCTACGTCCTATACCTCTCGAAACTGTTTTAAAAGAAAACTCAAGACTCACCTTTTTAGATCATGTTTTTAACTCATGTTTTGTAAGCGCATTGAAACATTTTATGTACTTGTGCGCTTTTAAAGAAATTAATAAATATGATTATGATTATGATTATGATTATTATGATTATGATTATTATTATCTTATCATATCTCTGGAACCATGTGCCACATCATGATTGATCATTGAGCGATATTATAGGGTATTTCGAATTTAATCAACATAAATATAATGTTGAAATAAGGTCTAACCTTAACCCAAAGGTCTATAAATTGTTATGTCCAATTTATTTTTCCTGTGATTTATGCTAGTTTCTCTAGCATTCAACTTTGCATAAAAATTTTGCATATTTGAGTTAACTTGGACATAAAGGTATCTAAAGTTACCCAAGCGGACGGAAATTGAGTTCGAGTTATAAAACTTTTCGAGTTATAATAATAATCATTTATTCGCAAACTCAAAGTTTACAAGTATCGTCTTCATATACAAAAATCAAGTAATTAAAAAAAAAAAAAAAAATCAGTTTTGGCAAAAGATCAGTGCCTTCAACATAGATGAGAGGTGACTGTAGGTCTCCATTCCTTAATTTACAAAGTTCAATAATTGTCAGTGCTGACGTGCGATCATTAGGGTTTGTGGTAGCAGCCCACGTCTTGTGAACTAACTGTGCAATTGATATACAACATTCAACATGTGAAGAAAAAATCAGGTAATTGATTTTACAAAAGGAGAGCATCTCTTTAAAGTTCATGTCAACTGCAGAAAAACCGCAATGTGATAACCTAGTGCAAGTGCGAAGAAGCAGATTCGTGCTGGAAAAAACTGTGGGTCAAGAAGTTTGCAAAGCGACATAATAATTCTATTCTGGGTGCAGGTTTGTCAAATAAACAGTGTACAAATTTTAATCGCGAGCGAGGGGGCAGCTTAAATATTCTACGAACAAACTTCTTCCAAGCAATATCAAGAGCTTGGAATCCCCCAGCTGACAGGTCAATGAATTGAAAAGCATAAAAACTAGAACAATATGATGTGAACAAAACACTAATAATATCAACATGAACAAACTGATAGTTGGTACAAAGAGAGTTCACCCTAACATTAATGTCTCTGGCAATTTTCTACAGATTCTTTTATTGGTGCATCTTTCCCGATATAATGGCCTAAATGAACTGCGCTATCAACGAAAACAATAGGATTATCACATAGGAACAATTGCTGCAGTGGATAACAGTATTCACGACTATTGAAGAGCAAAGCATGGCTTTTCAAAGCTGTACAATGTTAGTGATACTATACCCGTCCCTTTTATGAATAACTACCTCGACATTGTTCCTACTGAGAAGGGCCTCGGCTTTCCCCTGGGCGCCAGTAGCAATAAGCACCTCATAGAGAACCTGTGCAAGGAAATCATGTCTAAAACTAACATGTAATACTGCAATTTTAAGCATTTGCCCATTGACGTACTGTATAAACTTTTTCGCACGTATTGTACCCCTCTGTATGGCTGTCAACTGATCGATTTTACCTCGCGAGATTTTGACAGGCTATTAGTTACCTGGAGAAAAGCCATTAGATTTTTGTTCCAACTCCCGCCCACCACGCATTGTGTTTTACTCCCCTTCATCTGTGATGATATCCCCTTTTGCATTCAGTTGCATCGGCGTGTAGCGAAATTCTACCATTTCTGCACCAGTTGTACGTTCATGTGCCGAGGCGGCTCTGCATAGTACATCCAGCCTTGGTCGCACTCTCACTCTTCTAAGCCGAATGTATAACTGTCAAAAACCTTCGGTCTTGATGTTCCCCTCCGATTGTCCATCCGATTGGGGGTGGAAAGGCGTTGTCCTTGTCTTCCTTATTCCCAGTACATCACACAGCTCACTGAAGAGATTGCTTTCAAATTGCCGCCCTTGATCGGTGTGAAGATGTGTTGGAACACCATACCGCGACACAAATTCCTTGGCAAATGCTTCAGCTACAGTCCGAGCTTCTTGATTTTCAAGGGCATATATTTCGACGAACTTGGAGAAGGAGTCCGTCACAACCAGGGCATACTTCTTGCCACTCCGGGAGACTGGTAAGGGTCCCAGGAGATCCATGAAGACCCTCTCCATAGGATATCCTGCATGAAATATCTTAGGCCTAGCCTTCCTCTTTGGCCCATCACTCTTGTGTTGTGCACATGTGTCACATTGGCGTATGAATAGTTCACAGTCTCTCCTCATGCCATACCACAGAAATCTTCTCTTCAAATTGGCCATGGTTATGTCAACACCAAAATGTCCTCCGGTTCTCACAGAATCACACTTCCTCAGAACTTCCTCCGTCAGTGTCTTTGGAACCACGTACGATCTGCTTCAGTGTTGATCCGCTTGCCAATTCCAGGATCCGTACCAGGATCCCATCTACAATCATCAGAGACTGGAATTGTCCACACAGAAATTTCAGATCTGCACCAGCAACGTCCTGAGCCATTGGCCTCTGCCCGCTCTGCACTCGAAGCCACATCATGCTGATATCTGGATCGGAATCCTGGGCAGTTTTTATGTCCTCCATGTCGAATCCATCTGACCTCAGCCAGTTACTGCAACCGCCGTCGTTGTTGTCTGAATTCCTCTTCACTCGAGTCACAGCACCAACTTTGCAGGGTCCTCTTGATAACGCATCAGCATTGCTGTGTTTTGATCCGGGTCGATGGACGACCTTGAAATCATAACTCTGTAGGGTTTCTAACCATCTGGCTACTTGGCCCTCTGGTTCCTTGAAATTCCGAATCCACTGAAGAGATGTATGATCAGTGCGTAGTAGAAACTCTTTTCCCACCAAATAATGACGAAAATACTTCACGAAGTGTACTACAGCCAGCAATTCTTTCCTTGTGGTGCTGTACTTCCGCTCCTGCTTGGTCAGCATTCTACTACCATATGCAACCACTCGTTCCTGGTCACAATGACCCTGAGATAGGACTGCTCCAACCCCACATCACTTGCATCCGTATCCAGAGTGAACGTTCTCCCTCTGTCTGGGAACACTAAAACAGGAGCAGAGGTCAGACAGCGCTTCAATGCATCCCAAGATATCTGCTGCTCGCTCCCCCATACAAATGCTGCATTCTTCTCTGTCAGTTTTGCGAGTGGTTTTGACAGGGTTGCAAAGTCCTTAACAAATGGCGATAGTAGGAACATAGCCCAATGAAACTCCTCACATCTCCAATCCCTTGAGGTCTTCGCCAATCGACAATAGCAGCGATCTTCTCTGGGTCCATTGAAATGCCATCCCGTCCAACAATATATACCCCAGGTAACGCACTTGATGTCTAAACAGATTGCATTTTTTCGGCTTCAGTTTCAAGCCAGCATTCATTAAGAGCTTGAATATCTCCTCCAAGGCGTCCACGTGCTCTGATACACTGCGGCTGTAAATTATAATATCGTCAATATACACCAAACATGTTTTCCATTCCAATACCGCAAGAACAGTCTCCATTAGCCTTTGGAATGTGGCAGGTGCATTTGTGAGTCCAAAGGGCATTACCCGGAATTGGTAGAGCCCACTTGTGGTGCAGAAGGCAGACTTCTCCTTGGCGTCATCCTCCAGTCCAATTTGCCAGTAACCACTTGCAAGGTCCAAGGTTGTGAAAATCCGTGCTTGCCCAATGCGTCCAACGAATCATCGATACGAGACAAAGGGTAGCTGTCCTTACGAGTGACAGCGTTCAGCTTCCGATAATCAATGCAAAACCGCAAAGTGGAGTCCTTCTTTCTGACCAACACAATAGGGGAACTCCATGGAGATCGGGAAGGTTCAATGACACCACTTTTGAGCATTTTCTCAACTTCTGCTTCGGCCTCAGCACGAATATGGAACGGTGGTCGACGAACAGCCTATTTAT